>CAUYRH010072492.1:0-13099 GCA_963574655.1 Perodicticus potto
ATATATATATATATATATATATATAACCTGCTGCAATGTATTTCAGTAGAGGATTAGACTCATGACAATTACACCACATGCAACTGATATTTACACCACCCTTTGACATTTACATCATATATTCCTGAAAGCCAGGAAACATGCCTGATTCAAGGGTTCAGTGAAGAAAGAGAAAGATAATGAAAGAAACTCTGATCATAATCCTGAAAGCAAAAGGCAGACACATATGTTCTTTGTAATTACCTTGATATAATCTGACATATATTCTTTAACTTGTCTTAGTGATAAATTCTCAGTATATTACTCTATGTATATCATAGAGTCATGCAGATTATCTGAATACATAGTGCCTGGTGCCTAGTAAATAAAAAATGTTAATTGCTAAACTCAAAGGCCAATACCATTATCTCAGTTTACCAAGGGACAATGAGCTAACTGAATCCTTTGCAGCAGTAATTAAGGTTCAAGTCCCTGTTCATGCATCACATTAGTTGTGAACTCTCTAATAAACTCGTATTCCTCCAGGAGAAAAAATTGGCAAAAGATCATGTGCCTTTGTTCACTGAGTAGCTAATATATGTTTATCTTACCACTGCACAGCTTTTATGGATGGAAACTTTGTAATCTATAACATGATTGTCTTGCATCTCTGATTTTCTAGATATTTGTATTCACAGAGTCATGGAGCTTAGTTTTATTTTTCTTTCTGTGATGTAAATTAAGAGTTTTATAAATACAACGTAATTTACCTAAGTAAATTAATAAAAATTGTGTTCAACAATTTTCCCAAAACGAGTTATTGTTGTGCTATCTTGATACAAACAAGTTGGAGACTAATTTGGCTTTACCTACCAAGTTGAAAATACATAATACCTCTGCTAAACATTGGTCACTATTCTAATAAAAGCACCCAAATTACTCTTCATGGAAAATGTCCCCATTTATGGTAGTCTGGACAAGATAAAAGAACCAAAGTCATTTGATCAAACATTGATGTATGATCTACCTTTGACTAACTAGAGTTATGTCTTGTAGCTATATTCGAAGTCATAAGATAGAGATGCTGTTATTTAACTGAATGAGAAGACAGTGGGTGAAAACCTGGAACTGCAGAGGCAGACAACAGCTATTCTTTGGGAATTGCTTTACATAAAAAAGAGGAGAGGCCGTATTCTAAGTGTCTAATTTGGGTCCTATATGCCAGTTGTTATGGCAAGTAGATCAGCCCATAAACCTTGTAGTTATACATGGGACAAAATTATTTTCAATTTTTCAAAATTTCTAAATAGGAAATGAGTACAAATGTTTTTGTCACATGGATGTGCTATTTACTGCCGGTCAGGGCTTTCAGTGTGCCTGTCACCAGTTTACCAAATAAGCAAGTTTTTATCCTTACCTCACTCCCAAACTCCCCCTTCTTAGCGCCCAATGTCTTTGCCTCTTTTTGTTCCCATGTGTAGCCCTCATTTAGCTCCCAATTAATGAGGACATGTAGTGCTTGTTTTTCCATTCCTGAGATTCTTTACTTAAGATAATGGTCTCTGATTCCATCTAATCTGTTGTGAATGTCGTTAGACATTATTTTGTTACTTTGTTTGGCTAAGTAGTACTCCACAACGTGTGTGTGTGTGTGTGTGTGTGTGAGTGTGTGTGTATGCACCATATTTTCCTTATCCATGCATAAATTGATGGGCATTTAATTCCATATTTTTTTTAGTTGTGAACTTTGCTGTAATAAATATCTGGGTACAAATTATCTTTTAGAGAAAACGATTTCTTTTCCTTTGGGAACATAACCAGTACCGTGATTGTTGGATTGAATGGTACGTCAACTATACTTTCAGTTTTTGGAGAAATCTCCATAGAGATTTTCCGTAGAGGCTGTACTAGTCTTCACTCACACCAACAGGGTACAAGCACAGCTTTTTCTTCGCATCTGTGACAGGCACTGGGTTTTTTTTGACCCTCTAATAATGGGGATTCTCACAAGTGTAAGGTGACTTTTCACTGTGATTTCAATTTGCATTTTCTTGATGATTTATGATGTTGAATCTTTTTAACTTTTTTGACATTTGTCTATTTTATTTTGAACAGATTGTTTTTCTGTTGAACAGATTCATGTTTTTTGTCCACTTCTTCATTAGATTTTTTAAAAATTTTCTTGCTGTTTAATTTGAATTCTTTATAGATCGTGAATATTAGTCCTTTGTCAGATGTATAGTTTATGAATGTTTTCTCCCATTATGTATGTTGCCTGTTTATTCTGTTGATTATTTCCTTTCCTGTATGGAATAATTTTAATATAATTAAGTCCCATTTCTTCTATTTTTACTGCTGTTGTACTTGCCTTTGGCACATTAGTCACAAATTCATTGTCTATGTCTATATATAGAAGAAATTTTCATCTGTTTTCTTATGTAATTTTATGATTTCATGCCTTATTTTTATATCTTTAATCCAATTTGATTTAATTTTATATATGATGAAAAATATAGGTCTTATAAAATTATTCTAATGTGTCTGGCCAATATTTCCAGCACAATTGATTAAATAGGGCATCCTTAAGCCAGTGTATGCTTTTGTCTGCTTCATTTAATGTCACTAAGTTGTGGCTTTATGATTTTACTTCTGGGTTCTAATTTTCATTCCATTTATTTTTGTCTCCACTTTTATACCATTACCATGTTGTTTTGGTGACTATAACCTTGTAGTATAAACTGATTTCAGTTAATGTTATGTTTCTGCTTTTGTTCTTTTTCCTTAATATTGCTTTGGCTATTCAGACTCTTTTTTGATTCCAAATGAATCAAAGGATTATTTTTCTAGATTTGTAAAATATGACATTAGTGTTTTATTGAGATTTTTCACTGAATCTATAAATTGCATTAAGCAAAATAGTCATTTTAAAGGTATGGATCCTACCGAATCATGAGCACGGACTGTCTTTCCATTTGTTGGATTTATGTAGGTCTTTCTTCAGTGTTTTTAGTTCTCTTAGTGGAAATCATGTGCTTCCTTGGTTAGGCATAATCCTAAGTATTTTATTTTCTTTATAGTTTTTGTAAATGGCATGGAACACTCAATTTGATTCTCAGCTTGACTGTTATTGTGTACTTTGACTTCGTAAAGTGAGACTTTGCTGAAATTGCTTATCAATTCTGGGAGATTTTGGTGGAGTATTTAGGGTTTTCGAGATACAGGACCATACAGCTGGCAAACAGGATAGTTTGGCCTCCTCTTTCCTGATGTAGATACCCTGTGGTTCTTTCTTTTGCTTGATTGCTCTGGCGAGGACTTCCAGTATCATGTTGAATAGAAGTGTTGACAGTGAGCACCTTGTCTTGTTCCAGTTTTTGAGAGAAGGCTTTTTGCTTTCCCCTATACAGTGTGTTGAGGTCTGTGGGTATCTCTTATATGTCTTTTATAATTTTGAAGCACTGGATTTTTTTTTTTTTTTTTAGAGACAGAGTCTCACTTTGTTGCCCTCAGTAGAGCACTGTGGCATCACAGCTCACAGCAATCTCCAACTTCTGGGCTTAGGTGATTCTCTTCCCTCCTCCTCCCAAGTAACTGGAACTGTAGGCACATGCCACAATGCCCGGCTATTTTTTTGCAGTTTGGCCGGGAAGGGTTCAAACCTGCCACAATTGGTATATGGGGCTGGCGCCCTACCCACTGAGCCACAGGCACTGCCTGAAAAATGCTGGATTTTATCAAATGCTTTTTCTGCATCTATTGAAATGACCATGTGGTGTTTGTTTTTGCTTCTGTTTTTTAGGTAAATCACATTTATTGACTTGAGCTTAAATTAAAAGGTCATCTTAGACTATATATTCAGGTGTAGTATTTATTTAGTAAAGTTTATGAAGTATCTCCCATAAATCATTTCTGAATGTCAAACCTGTCTTTATTATTGAGTTACCTAAGTAAGTGGTGTTAAAAATGGTAACAAATGACTGCACGGTCATGTCTTTCATTTATAGATCAGCACATGGAGACTAAGAGTGATAAATAATTTCCACACTGTCATAAGAGAAGCAAAACTTCAGTCCACATTGAGCAGATTCCGAATCTCAAGACTTTTTAGTGACATTAATTTTCCTTAGAGTGATATCATCAGAGAGCCATTTTTATTTCAATAAATGCAGACCACACTGTTTATTGTGGCTTTCATACATATAGCAATGGTCGTGATAAGCTTTTCAGCAAAGAAACATATTTATTATAATTTTGTAATAATATAAAACTTTGTCTGTCATCTTTTGTACAACAGGCTACTTCCAGCAGTAACAGGGGATAGTCTGCCTTAGTTAGCATCTTAGGGAATCATTCTTTGTTTTTTTCTTTATTCTGGCATAGATATTTCACAGAGGGATTATTGTGACTAGCCATCTTGAGTAATAACTTTCTCTTTTTATATATGTAGTGAAAATGAGCTGTCATTGCTGAGTTATTCTTCTTTTGAGAATATATTTCTCTGAATAGTCCAAAACATGTTTATCTTAGTGGTTTTTTTTTTTTTTCCTGGTCAGTATAAAGTAAAATAATTTGAAGAACATGTGTTGTCATGCCCAGGATTCCTGTAATGTCAGATTTTCTTCTGTGGAGAGAAGTCAATTTGGCAATTATGTCAGTTTTCATGGTCACTGTGAGTTTTCTTTTGTTATGAATACCTGTCTTTGCTACTGAGATACATAGTTCTTTTAGATGTTTTCTTTCTAAAGCTCCTAAAATATCACTAAGAAGTAATTTTGTAATTATTATATTTTTCATTATTTTTATTGTGGTGATTATATTTTTATAAATACAAAATATAAAAGTATGTATGTAAATATGTATATATACACATACACAAAGTACATAATACACACACATGTATCTCTCCAATTCTCATATTGGCTTAGAGCTATTTTAACAGACAGGAAGTGGAGCCCTGAAAACTTCCTCTGTTCAAATGTGAATCTTCTCACTGTTCTAGAAAAAGATTCCGTTAAAGGTTGTCATTTTGCAGACGGAGAAATGCAGAATCAGAGACCTGAGAAGTTTGTCTGGAGTTATGGAAATGAATTACTGTTTTTTTTTTCCTTCTGGATTTTCATAATGATAATAAAAACCCAAGTAGGTTCCTAAATTAAACGTTCTCTAATTTATTTAATCCTCAGTAAAATACAAAGAGTTGGGTATTTTTCTTAACCCTACTTTAAAGATAGGGAAACTAAGACTTATATTAATTTGCCTAAAATTATGTCACCATTAAACAGCTGATCAAGTATTAAATTTCAGAGACTGTGGCTCTGGAATATATGACTGTACTATGGTGTAATTTAGTGATTTTCCCTGTGACTTTTTTGTCTTGTGGTATTGGAACCAAGAAGCTAGTATGTAAATCTATTTGCCTTAACACTGTTAAGATTACCCATGATTATTTCTGGCAGTCTTTTAAGAATGTATGCTGCTTTTTTTGCTTCTAACTAGTCTAAATACAAAAGCAGGAGAGATTAGTTTTTAAATAGAAAACATGGTGATTTTTGTTGGTTGATACACAAGATTTGGTAGTCTCAAAGAATCACTTAGGCTCTTCAAAAATCCTAAAACATCAAATAAACATTGTATTCATTGTAATGAAATATTTTGTGAATGTTACAGAGTCAGAGACAGGACCACAGGTATTTACAGCGGCCTTTAAAGCTGAGTGCATTGGTGAGTCTCTGTAGTCCTAGATACTTGGGAGGCTTAGCAGGAAGGTAGATTGAACTTAGGAATTTGGGGCAATAGTGGACCATGACCAGACTTAGAAATAACTACAGTACTCCAGCTTGGGCAATAAAGTAAAACTCCATCTCTAAAAATATGAGTAAATAATACACTTTAAAAAATGTTTTAAACACATATTCAAGTTGGTAGAAAAAATATTTTAGGTCAAAAATATACTTAAAATTTTCATTTGACTACAGTTATATTCCATCTCTCCTGACCTTCCTCTTACCTCTGAAAACACAAAATGGAGAATGTTTGCAGGACTGATAATTTGTAGTCACTTAAAATTTGATTTATATCCAGTAATTTTTACTTAGTAGATATAGAAAATGTGTTCATTGTTCCTAAGTCTCAATCTCTTCACTCACTAGACTCATATTTTTAATAGTTTCTTTATTAAATTTTTCGAGGATTAAATAAGATGACCTATATAAAATTTTTAACTGCCATAAAATATGTACCCGGGGTGGACTAGAATAGGTTGAATGGATGCTGTTTCTCAAGTCATATGAAAAATTGAGATTTGACTATAGTTTGAAATAAGTATATGTGTGTGTTTCTTTTATCAATGGCCCTCATATAGATCTTCATAAAATAGGCCACATTCAGTTATACTTAGAGTCTATATAAGTCTTTTATTTTTTCAACATTTATCACTAAAAACAAGACTACCAAATTCATGATTAATAAATCTTAATAACATTTTTATTTAGAAAGAAGTCTCTAAAAATACTGTCAATTATAGACAGTTTTTTTTTTTCTTTTCAAAATAGCATGAGTTATTGAAGGGTGTCTAGTAATATGATTGTGCTTATTTCTCGGGTTATTTTTTATCTTGGGGTAATAAATTTTGCCAAGTATAGGCCAAGCACAGTGGCTCACGCCTGTAATCTTGGCATTCTGGGGTCCAAGGCAGGAGGATTGCCTGAAGTCAGGAGTTCAAGACCAGCCTGAGCAAGCATGAGAACCTGTCCCTCCTAAAACTAGAAAAACAAATCCAGGCATAGTGTCGGGTGCCTGTAGACCCAGGAACTGGAGGCTGACGCAAGAGGATCATTGATCCCAGGAATTTGAGGTTGCTGTGAAGTCAACAGCACTCAATGATGCCAGGGCACTCTGCCCAGGGTGACAGAGTGAGACACTGTCTCAAAAAAAAAATGCTTTAACAGGTATATTTATTACTTTTGTAAGCAGAAAAAATAGGAAAGGAAAAATAATATTCCAAAGTGTATAAATTCATGACTAGGTCTCAGTTCCTGTTTCTAAGCTGCACTAATAAATAATTAATGATTCAGCACACTGAATGCTGATTACTTAATTTGACTTAGGAAATTTAATATGACTTAATTAAAGTGCTTATGAATGTCAGATATCAGAAGAGCTAGATTAATACTAAAATATATGATATTTATCTTGTGTGTATTTCTAGAAGGCAATATTTTATTAAGATAATTGCATTAACTGTGTTCTACCAATCATAAACGAAAAATTCTAAGTTTAATCAGTCTAAAAGCTTGCTTTTCTCTGCATAGTACTGGTCAGTTTTAAAATGATAGTATTGCCTCTCAGTATGAATTAGTGTATAAACAGATTTCCATAATTTAAGAATTTATACTATTCAATTAGACTGGAATTTTAAATTGGGATTTCCTTAATATTTTAGCCAATTCCAAGGAGAAATTGCTACTAAAACTGTGAAATTTATTTATTTAATTTGGCACTTTATGTCTTTGAAGTTCATGAAAGGAAAAAAAGTAATGATTTTCATGTAAAACTCAAAAGGGTTTAAGAAAATATTTACTGAGTTAATTTATTCATTCTCATTTATTGTGTTGATATTAAACTAAAGAGAGGTAATGCAGAATCATCAATTGTTAAGACCTTACCTAGTATAAGAGATAACCTTCAACCATCAGGCATTTTCTAAAATTTTGATCTCTTCCAATGGACCGTGGAATATATATGACTTTTAATTTTGAATTTGTAGCCATTAGGCACAATTTTAAATCCATTTAATAACTAATCTATTTACTTATTCCATATTTTTAAGTGCTAAGTCTGTTTCTTGACTCTATATCACTGAAAAAAAATATGTAAATATCTCTGTAGTTGTGAAACTCATATTCCGTAGAAAGAAAACCCCATAAATAATAAAAGCAAAAATATACAGATTATAAACAAAGGTAAAAATACAGATAAATGACTATTTAAACTTAAATTATTTCATATATTCATATGTCCACAGAAAGATTATATAACAATATATGATAATGCATTGGTTTATTATTAGGAAAGCAATTAAGAACGATCATCCTCTAGTGACTGTATAGAAATCATCTTGATAGCTTTTCAAGGAGAGTTTGGCCTCCGGAGTCCTAGAGCCCTGTAAGCCCAATATTCCAATTAAAGTGAAAACACAAGCTGGTGACCTTCCATTTTGCTTGCTGAGAGCTGTCTGTGGCATTTGGAGAACAAGCAGAACTAACTTGGGTCTCCAATCCTATAAAATCTCTTGAAATTGATCCTGAGACTTGAGTGAAGTGCAAAATTCTTCAACATTGGTTGTAAATACCAAGCAAGCTGTCTCTTTATTTATCTTTCTCACTGCTTGAGCTCTTAACCCGTAGATTTCTCTCATAACTAAAGTATTATCAAACACTCACTATAAATGTCATCTTCTCAAGGACATTTTTTCCAGTCTATTAAAGGCAGCCTCTCTACCTAGACTATTTGCATCCGGTTATCTTTTACTTTCTTTTCAACTTTAAAGCCAATTTTTGGTGGTTTTTATTTCCTTGTTTATTGCTCCTCTATTCCCCTGACCCCAAACTCAGCTGCCCAAGAACCCTCCTGGCTGCCTCACTCACAGATGAAATCTCAGGGACATTTCCTTCTTTTTAAGAAAACTGCTGTTAGCAAGACGTAGTCTATGACATTTACCTTGACATGGAATATTAATTAATTGCTAGTATTTGCAAAACACTACATTATAGAATTTTTAAAACTCTTTGTATAGGTTATCCCAATTAACCCTTCCAAAGCTTATATGGCATTGATACTGTTAAAATCTTTGTCCTATAAATCAGGAATTTTAGATTCATTCCCTTCACTAATAAGCTAAATTTAAAGTTGTATATAATTCTATAATTAACAGAGATGAATAAGATTTAATTAATGATTTTAAAATAAACACAGACTAAAGAGGTTTCAGGGAAAGCAACAAAAAGTGTGTGGCCTTTAAACTGGGTTTTAAGAGGCACAGGTGTTTGCCAGCAGATGGTCAGAGGAAAATTTCAGTCAAAAAGAAGAGCTTGAACAAAGGTGTAGAAAGAGCACTTACGGTCCTGCTTGCTGGAAGGCAGTGAGAAAACACGATACATCTTTGGAGACAGGGAAGGTGGAGGAATACGTACGGGACTCTAAGGTAACTTCTCTACCCCAGAGCATGATGGGCAGTGACGAGATGGAAACCAATTAAAATGTTCCTTCCCCAATCCCAGAAAAATGTAATTCAGGAATTTCAGACTCCATGTGATTGAATCTCAATCTGAATGTTTAATTGTTGTCAGAGCACCCCTACCCTTTACATGTGAATTGCTCGTTCTTCCTTTCACCAGCCTTCTGTTACACTGTCCCTATCACTTTATGTACACTAATTCTTCACGAACTTAATTGGCCTATAGCAATCTTTATTTCTAAAATATACTTAGGCTATTCTGGTACATGTGAGATATTGACCTCACATGATGATTCAGTGAAACAAATCACTACCCAGTATTTGGTACATATTAACTAATGAGACTCTCAAATGGGAGGGGGCGCATATTTATCTAGTTAAACATTGCTGGACTACTTAAGGACTTTTAAAATATTTTTACATTCGTAGAGAAAGGAAAAACTTCCTTCTCACAGTATTTTCTGTGTATTTCCTCATTATTATTTGTTATAATTTCAAAATGTTCTGGAAATGTTGTAAGAATAAACATAGTAATAAATCTACATAGTAGTTGTGAAAAATGGTGTTGAAATTATTCCTAAAACAAATGCTCACTTTAATATTTTCAGATCAAAATAGGCATTTGTCCTAAAAATTCAGTTTCTTTTCCTCCTTCCTTCCTCCCTCCCTCCTCCCCTCCCTCCTTCCCTCTTTCTCTCTCTCTCTCTCTCTCTCTCTCTCTCTCTCTGTCTTTCTTTCTTTCTTTCCAGAGCCACAAGGCTGGAGTGAAGTGGCATGATCATAGCTTACTATAACCTTGAACTTCTGAGTTTAAGGTAATCCTCCTGTCTCAGCCTACCAAACAGCTGAGACTAAATTTGGATACCTTCGTGTCTGGATAATATTCTTTTTCCTTTTTCTTTTTTTTTTCTTCTTTGAGAGTGAGAGATGGGATCTTGCCATGTTGCCCAGGCTTGTCTCGAACTACTAAGCTCCCCTCTCAGCTTCCCAAAGCACTGGTATTACAGTCATAAGCCATCATGTCCAGCACTAAAAATACAATTTCAAATTACCTCTTGAGATGTTTAACTGTTGTAGAAAACAAAGACAAAACAAACAAAGAAAAAAGCCAAACAAAACCCCTGCTTAGTTTGATAGAAAGCTACCTAGGTTGTTCCTGAATACACGATAGGTCACCTAACATTGATTCCCAAGTCAGAACCCCGTGGAGATTTGGCTTATTCTGCTCATGAAGACAGAGGGTAGAGTGACACCCCCCTAACAGAGAAAAAAGTGTAGCAGGGAGTGAGAGAAGAAGTCGGGATGGTTAATGGATGCAAAAATATAGTTAGTTAGAGATAATCAATATTTGATAGCTCAAGATTGTGACTATAATAAACAGTAATATAAGATGCATTTTAAAATAACTAAAAGAGCAGAATTGGAATGGTCCTTTCTTAGAAGTTTTAAAACACAAATCCTGGGTCTGACTTCAGATAGTCTGAGTGCATAGGTTCTAGCTGACTAATCCATTGTTTTTTAAAACTCCTCAGCTGAGTCTACGATCACCAAGGTTTGAGAAACAACCATGCAGGTGATTTTTGTACATTTTCTTGACATGATGACGTGAGGACCTCAGGCTGCAAGAATCCAGAAAGGTGTAACTTAGGTACCTTTTTCTCATGATTCTAATGCAATGCTGGGTTTGATAATTACAACTCACTAAGAAGTTGTCTTCTGTCTTGTGAATGGTAAAGAAAGGAATAGGAGAAATTAGCCAGGACCTAAGATTTCTGAAAATTATTTTAGGGATTTTTCTTAAGAAGGGATATTTTTATAATTTCTTCCCCAGTTTTTATTTTTTGACACATTTAAAACACAAAGAAAATGTATATAATACCACAATAAACACTCGTACATCCTTAACTTAAATTCATCAGTATTAACAATTTCTTATATATTAACAATCTTTTTTTGCTAAACTATTTGGGTGTACTTTGCAAATACCAAGCCCTATGCCCCTAAACACTTCTAGACTCAATCTCCTAAAAATGCCTGTCTCCTCTGTACAGCAAATATTGCTATTATGCTCAGGTTATATTATCTCTGACAGGCTTTGCACAACTCCTGCTTATTAATTTGAGAAAGGCTCCCTTTGTTTTTTGTTTTCCTTTGCGTGCTTTTGAAGCCCTTTTATGTGTCTGCTCCATTGGCTGCCTTTAGGCTCCATCTCTTTGTGTTTGAAAATATGCATTGACATTAACGAACTACTGGATCCATTCCTCTTGGGGATTCAAGAGACCTGCTTGCCTTTGCGATGAAAAATAATATCTGAAAAATAAAGAAGTATAATATGATTACACTCCCTCCCATGTAATATGATTAAATCATTTATTTACTTGTTTATTTACTTATTTATTTTTGAGACAGTCTCATAGACAGTCTCTATAGCCCTTGGTAGACTGCCGTGGTGTCACAGCTCATAGCAACCTCAAATTCTTGGGCTTAAAGATTCTCTTGCAGCAGCATCCCAGTAGCTGGGGCTATACAGGCGCCTGCCATGGTGCCCGTCTATTTTTTTATTATGGTTGTCATTGTTGTTTTGCAGGCCCTGGCCAGGTTCGAACCCACCAGCCCTGGTCATGTGGCCAGCACCCTAAGCACTGAAGTACAGGTGCCAAGCCTGATTAAATCATTTATTACACTAATGATTTAACAATATAAATGACACATAACTGTTCATTTTCTTCCCCATATACATGACGAACCTTCCAGGGATAGCATTGTGTTCTGTCTCCGAAAGCATAAGAGTCGTGCAGGCTGTGAATGAGTGAATGTTTCCTAAACCTCTAGTATATTTGACGTTTCACTGCCATTCCTCAACACTGAAATAGTTTATCACATGGAAGATAGGGCTGAGAAAAATGACCCACGATAGCTTTGTGGGACGTGTGTGTGTGAGAGAGAGAGATAAAACAAAATTACATATGTGGAGAATTAATTAAAGACATTTTCTTGATATGTATATTCTGGTATAGATATAGATACTCCATAACTATCTAACTCAGTTTTACCAATTTGAAAGCAAGTAGTTATGTTGTTAAAATATGTTTAAATGTTTAAATGCAATTCTTCTCAGATTCTAGTCAGTGCTACCATAAACATTGTGCTAGTTAACAAGTAAATTCGACTTCCTTTTATATAACTATTTTTACTGTGGAAGATTCACTTATGTCAGTGATAAGAGGACATGCTGTTATCCAGTAAAATCAGACAACAAATACAAATGCAGTGTTACAGTGGCCTGGGTTGTATTAGAGACCAGAACTGAATTAAAAAGCAAGAGGAGGGCGTTGGGGGTTTAGGTCTGGTACCGGCGAGTTGTTTCCCTCTTGACATTGGTCTTAGCTTCTCTAACCCTTCATTTCCTAAAATGTTAAATTAAGTTATGGTAGGAAGAGTCTATCTCACATGTATTTTCCAAAGAGAAGTCTCTATTTTTCAACTAGAATCCGTCTAAATCCCATATCTATAAAACAGGTAAAAGGAAAGTTTCACAACTTTATTTTATTTTATTTTTTATTTTTTTTATTGTCTTTATTATTAAATCATAGCTGTGTACAATAGTGCAGTCAAGGGGTACAATGTGCTGGTTTCATATACAATCTGAACTATTTTCATCAAACTGATTAACATAGCCTTCCTGGCATTTTCCATATGAAGACATTTGTATTCTGCATTTAGTAAGGTTCGCCTGTACCCTTCTAAGATGCACTGTAGGTTTGGCCCCAACAATTACCCTCCCTCCACCCCATAATTGCTAAGTCATGGAAGAAACCCAAGTGCCCATCGATCCACGAATGGATTAATAAATTGTGGTACATGTATCCCATGGAATATTACGCA
>CAUYRH010072495.1:0-42783 GCA_963574655.1 Perodicticus potto
TTAATTTTTTTTTTTTTTTTTTTTTTTTTTTAGAGACAGAGTCTCACTTTGTCACCCTCGGTAGAGTCACAGCTCACAGCAACCTCCAGCTCTTGGGCTTAAGTGATTCTCTTGCCTCAGCCACCCGAGTAGCTGGGACTATAGGCGTCCGCCACAATGCCCAGCTATTCAAAAAAAATTTAAACCAAATCTTTTGATGTTTAAAATCAAAACCATAACAAACTTCTTTATAGATTAATTCATTTACAAGACAATCTTATTTCATTTAGATTGATTAAATGAACCTGATTTGATCAGGTTCTGATTTCAGATGATTAGACATTTAATAGATGCCTGTTTTTATTTCTTGATCTATTCAGGTTAGTTGCACACAGCTACTACGATGACTCCCAATGATATTTGCCTCTGGTATTAATGCCCTTGTGTAGTCCCTTCCTACAGTTTGTCATGGTTGTTCTATGAGACCAATAGAACACAGCAGACATGGACAGTATATAACTTCTGAGGCTGGGTCATATAAAGACTTGAGGTTTTGCCTCATTTTCTACATGTCAGATCACTCTCTGTGGAAGAAATCAGTTGCCTTATCACGAGCATACTCAAGTCCTACAGGGAGGTCCATATGGGAAAGAACTGAGACCCTCCTGCCAACAGCCATGTGAGTGAGTCATCTTGGAAGTAAATCTCCCAACCCTACCAAAGCCTTCAAATGAATGCATCCCTTGTTGAAAAACTAAGTGCATACCCAAGGAGGACCCTAACCCAGAACCACCCTGCTAAGCTGCTCCTAAATTTCTGACGTGCAAAGCCTGTGTGAGAGAACTAATGTTTATGGTCATTCCAAGGTTGTACTGTACTTTCTCATAATCTGTTCATTTGGAGAAGTTCTTGAAAATTGATTTCCAGATTCCTTAAATTAGGAAATTTAAAAGAAAAGTGGGGCAGTGCCTACGGCTCAGTGAGTAGGGCACCAGCCCCATATACAAAGGGTGGCAAGTTCGAACCCAGCCCTCGCCAAACTGCAACAAAAAAATAGCCAGGCATTGTGGCAGGCGCCTATAGTCCCAGCTACTTGGGAGGCTGAGGCAAAACAATCACCTAAGCCCAAGAGCTGGAGGTTGCTGTGAGCTGTGATGCCATGGCACTCTACCAAGGGTGACAAAATAAGATTCTCTCTAAACAATAAAAGAAAGAAAGTAAGAAAAGTGGAGGTATAGTAATGATTCTTGACACAAACCTGAATTAAATGTACACATTTTCTTTTTTTTTTAAGATGGAGTCTCAAGCTGTCACCCTGGGTAGAGTGCTGTGGTGTCATAGCTCACAGCAACCTCCAACTCTTGGGCTCAAGTGATCCTCTTGCCTCAGTTTTTCTATTTTTAGTAGAGATGGGGTCTTGCTTTATTGCTCAGGCTGGTCTCGAACCCGTGAGCTCAAGCTATCCACCTGCCTCGGCCTCCTGGAGTGCTAGGATTACAGGCATGAGCCACTGTGCCCGGCTTACACGTACACATTTTAAAATGTGAGTCCCTAGATATACTTTTATAATACTTTTATTATAATTTTAATAACTTTCATTTTTAAAAATAAGAAATTTGGGGAAAATGCACTCCTATTTTCTTCAGATTAGATGTGAAATTTGATCCTATGGCAGTCATTTTCCTGCCTCTGCTTCCATATGTTGAAAATTCTGGTAAATGAGATTGTTTGAAACAGAGATAAAAATTATGAAGGAGAGAGGGGAGATGCAAAAGGGGAGAAATGTGATCTCATAATTCCCTGTACCACTTATTTCCAAGATCTCATCTCACACGAATGACATCAATGAGAGAAGGTTTTCTCTGTCCACACCTCCCAATGGGACAGAGCTAGCTTATCATTTCCTTGAATATGGAGTAAAAATGGATTTATCGTTATCAAAATTTAAACACTACTAGGGTTAGAGACTAAAATAAATTGAGGCATCTATGAGCATAGTTAGTAGTTCTGTCTTTAGCATAACATGAGGTGTACTCCTCACCCATCACTAGTCACATTCCAATTCCAAAGTTTTCATAGCAAGGAACACCTACGCTTAACATAAAACAAAGGATACATTAAAGATAAATGAAGAGTAGGGTTTGAAACAATTGCAAGATATGGTTTCCACTGACCAAAAATGAAGAATGTAGATAATAAAATATTACTTATATTAAAAGGTAGGAGTTGATCCTTTAATATAGTTGGATACATTTGTAGAAAAATCATCCACCTGCAATTTAGTATATATGTTCTTTTTTTTTTTTTGAGACAGAGCCTCAAGCTGTTACCCTGGATAGAGTTATATGGCATCACAGCTCACAGCAACCTCCAATTCCAGGGCTCAAGTGAGTCTGTCGTCTCTGCCTCCCAAGTAGCTGGGACTACAGGCGCCTGCCACAACGCCGGCCATTTTTTTTTTTTTTTTTTTTTTTTGGTTGCAGCCGTCATTGTTGTTTGGCGAGCCCGGGCTGGATTCGAACCCTCCAGCTCAGGTGTACATGGCTGGCGCCTTAGCCCGCTGAGCCACAGGCACCAAGCCATATATGTTCTTTTCTAACATACTGTTCAAAATGTCTTCACATCTATCTCTAGTAATTCTATTGTGGAAGCATCCATAATTATTATCACTGTTGAACAGATGATGGAAAGTCTGAAGAGGATTGTCTTAACATCAGCTAGCTAGTGGCAAGGAAGACACTATAATTCAGACCTCCTGGAATCCAATTTGGGCCTTTCTCCAGACCATTTTCTTGCTGAAAGCACTAAGCAAATCTTAAAGACTTAGGGGAAAAAAAAAGTTAATTCAAGAGCACTATTCTGGTTTGTAACTCACTTTTAAGTTTTTTATGAACTATCAATTCGAAATATGTTATAATCTATGGTTATATTTAATATTTTTTAAAATGAGATTATTATTATTTCACTATTGACTTTGTTTCTCTGGTCCATGAACTTATGTTGGTCCTTTTATTACTAATAATCAGTCTATTGGTAAACAGAGTATCCTATAAAGAAAAGAAAGTTTCTTCTCCCAGCTACACAAACACGTTGACTAAAGGTATGAATCTGTTCTCATTACTTTTGGACTCTTCAAGTAAGCTTTTGAAGGATGGGCAGAATGGAGTGGAAGAGAGAAAATAGTTATTTCTGGCTTTCATAAAGGTTCAGAAATATGAAGTCATGAATAGAGAAGTAAAACAAGAAATATTAAGAATGTTACCTGGCTAAAACAGAAATGCAGATCAGGTAAATAAGGAAAACAAAATACAATGAAGAAGGGCATTGAAGTACCTGGAATAAGTAAATTAAAGCAAAAACTATTAAAAAAATAATGATCTTAGGCCAGGCACGGTTGCACATGCCTGTAATCCCAGCACTTGAGAGGCCTAGACAGGTGGATTGCCTGAGACCAGCCTGAGCCAAAACCAAGACCCCCCTCCTCTAAAAATAGCCAGGCATTGTGGTGGGCGCCTGTAGTCCCAGCTACTGTGTAGGCTGAGGCAAGAAATCGCTGAAGCCCAAGAGTTTGAGGTTGCCTTGAGCTTGGTAGAGCACTCTACCAAGGGTGACAAAGTTGAGACTCTGTCTCAATGATTATAATAATGATGATGATGATGATGATGATGATGATCTCGAAGGCCCATCTTTATTGGTTCTACCCTCATTTCTCAGGACAAAATTCTGGTCGCTGAAATACAACACCTCTCCTGTAGCTTTCATCAGGGAAAAACTACTCACGATTTAGCAAAAGAAAACTCTAACTTCCTTTAAGGCAGGGTCCTCCTTCGTTCATTTAAATCCTACAGTTCTTATCGACAGATTAGGAGGTGGAGAACAGGGAGGGAATGAAGAAGGGAAAGGGGGAAATGACCTCATGTTTATTTAGTGTCTACTGTACGTCTGACATTGTGCTAGACACTTTACATATGTCATCTCACTGGGGAAACTAAGGCTTAGAGCATTTAAGAATTTATCTACGATCACGCAACTGATCGGTGGTAAAATCAGAATTTGAATCTTATTCTTTCTTCTTGCAAAACTGGTATTGAGCTTATTAAGTATTTGCTGGAAAATTAGTTCTGTTATGGTATTTAGAAATGGCTGAACAAAGGCATTTCACAGTTGTTCTTAATTATTTCTAGATCATGAACTTCTGCAAGGATTTCTCCCATAAAATTGGACAGGTGCAAATACATATGTCATTCTGTATATCATTTCCGGAGGCTTGGCTAAGGAACCATGGAAACCAAGTTAAGAACTTCATGATTACAGTATTCCAAATCACCTTTCTCCCATTCCGTCCCACTCTGCTCCTCTTCCCAATGTCTGAGAGTAACAAAGCAAATGTAAACTTATCAGTTTGGTTGGGAGCAGCAAATGCAAATTTGTAAAATAGTACTATACTTTAAAATGTCATGAAGAGGGGTTCATGCCTATCATCCTAGCACTCTAAGAAGCTAAGGCAGGTAAATCACCTGAGCTCAGGAGTTGAGACCAGCCTGATCAAGAATGAGACTATCTCTAGTATACATAGAAAAAAATCTAGCCGGGCATCTTGGTTGATGCCTGTAGTCCCAGCTCCTGAGAAGGCGGAGGCAAGAGGATCCCTTGAGCCCAAGAGCTGGAGGTTGCCATGAACTGGGGTAGACACCCCAGCATTCTACCCAGGGTGACAGTGAAGCTCTGTCTTAAAAATAAATAAATAAATAAAATCATGAAGAACTTGAATAAGAAGATATTTTAAAAATATAGTATTGGCTGGGCACTGGGGCTCACGCCTATAATCCTAGCATTCTGTGAGGACAAGTCATAAGGATCCCTTGAACTCAAGAGTTGGTCAGCCTAAGCAAGAGCAAGATCCTGTCTCTACTAAAAATAGAAAAATTATCAGAAAGACAGCTGGGCATTGTGGCGGGTGCCTATAGTCCCAGCTACTCGGGAGGCTGAGGCAAGAGAATTGCCTAAGCCCAGGAGTTGGAGGTTGCTGTGAGCTGTGTTACGCCACGGCACTCTACTGTGGGCGATAAAGTGAGACTCTGTCTCTACCAAAAAAAAAAAAAAAAAAATATATATATATATATATATATATACACAAACAAACAAACAAGAAAATAGAAAAATTAGCTACATATGGTGGCAAGTGCCTATAGTCCCACCTACTTTGGAGGCTAAGGCAGAAGGATTACTTGAACCAAAGAGTTTGAGATTGCTGTGATTGTTTGTGATTGCTTTACATATGTCATCTCACTGGGGAAACTAAGGCTTAGAGCATTTAAGCTAACGGCACAGCACTCTCTCCTGGAGCAGCAGAAACTGTCTCAGGAAGAAAAAAGAAAGGAAGGAAGGAAAGAAAGAAAAGAAGTATACATATATATATATATATATATTTTTTTTTTTTTTGGTGGGGACAGAGCTTCACTTTATTGCCCACAGGAGAGTACCGTTACATTACAGCTCACAGCAACCTCCAACACCTGGGCTTAGGTGATTCTCTTGCCTCAGCCTTCCAAGTAGCTGGGATTACAGGCGCCTGCCACAATGCCCGGCTATCAAGAAGTCTTAAGCCAGGAGTTGGAGGTTGCTGTGAGCTGTGTGACGCGACAGCACTACCGAGGGTGATTAAAAAAAAAAAAAGTATTCCAAAAAAAAGTATACTCTCTCTACAAAAAAAAAAAAAAAGAAGTCTTAAAATTTTAAAATTTCAGTTATGATTTGCAGACCATGCATGATGTAAGACTGACAGGTGGGGTTATCAATATACATCCTTAAGAGAGCAAAAATAGCCAAAAGTCAAATTGGATGGAAAATCCCAGGAAGTATACTATACCTAAGTGACGAGAGGTTTTATTTATGTCATTATGTCTGAGGAATTTTTCTTGAAAAGTGTGTTTGGATTTTATGGGCTAAATAAAATAGTTTAAATGACGTTTATATGGTTTTTATTTATATCTTGCATTTTTTCCAAGATGATTTTAAGAAGCTTATGGTTTTACAGAAAATATGATAAGATACTATGAATTAAATGTAGAAAAAATGTAGAGACATAAAAATAAACCCAGGAATGGAGCTTATTTAAAACTTGAATTTAGGCTCGGCGCCTGTGGCTCAATGGGTTAAGGCGCCAGCCACGTACACCTGAGCTGGCGGGTTCGAATCCAGCCTGGGCCTGCCAAACAACGATGGCTGCAACCAAAAATGGCCGGGCATTGTGGTGGGTGCCTGTAGACCCAGCTACTTGGGAGGTAGAGGCAGGAGACTCGCTTGAGCCCAGGAATGGGAGGTTGCTGTGAGTTGTGATGCCACAGCACTCTATCCAGGGTGACAGCTTGAGGCTCTGTCTCAAAAAAAAAAACACTTGAATTTAGGGGCCGGTGCCTGTGGCTCAGCAGGTAGGACACTGGCCGCATATACCGAGGGTGGCCAAACTGCAACACACAATAGCCGGGCATTGTGGTGGGCACCTGTAGGCCTCGCTGCTCAGGAGGCCTAAGTCTGGGAGTTTGAGGTTGCTGTGAGCTGTAATGCCACGGCACTCTATCAATGGCAATAAAGTGAGACTCCGTCTCTTAACAAACAAACAAACTTGAATTTAGGCTTGGCACTCGTAGCTCAGTGGTTAGGGCACTGGTCACATACACCAGAGCTGGAGGGTTCAAGCCCAGCCTGGGACTGCTAAACAACAAAGACAACTACAGCAAAAAAATAGCTGGGCTTGTGGTGGGAGCCTGTAGTCCCAGCTACTTGGGAGGCTGAGGCAAGAGAATCACTTAAGCCCAAGAGTTTGAGATTGCTGTGAGCTGTGACGCTACAATACTCTACTGAGGGAGACAAAGTGAAACTCTGTCCCAAAAAAAAACAACTTGAATTTATATAGGGATTCGGCCTTTACTCCCACAAGGCAATTTCCAAAAATTATGCAACATATCACATACATATATATATATATAATATATGGGTTGTAGACATTTTTCTATACCTTAAAAAATATTTTCATATCTATTATTTTATTTGATCCTAAATTGACTTTCAGAGTCAGTTATTATCTATATTTTCCAGATAAGAAAACTGAGGCTCAGAGAAGGACTTGAAAATCCAGCCCTTGACCTTCTCATTACATTATACTGGCATGCAGTAATTGACCATGACAGCTCCCCTGCACAAGTACGCAATGCATTTCAGTTCTGTGTGAGAGGAATATGCACTTGATGCCTGTGGTCCTGGTCGTTTTATGAGAATATTACTCCCTTTGCAGGTTGCTTCGTATCTGGAGGTTGGCTGGACAAAAAATGAATGACTTCATGCTTGGAATAGCCCTTTTAAGAAACACTTAACTCCAGGCTGGTACAGCTCACATGTGTAATCCTAGCACTCTGGAAGGCTAAAGTGGGTGGATTGCTTGAGCTCAGGAGTTAGAAGTCTGCCTGAGTGAAAGTGAGACCCCCATCTCTACTAAGAATAGAAAAATAAGCCGCACAGTTGAGGCAGGCACCCGTAGTCCCAGCTATTTGGGCGCTTGAGGCAAGAGAATTGCTTGAACCCAGGAATTTGAGATTGCTGTGAGCTATGCAGCAAAAACAAACAAACAAACAAAAAAACCTACTTAACTCCTTTACTTTATACATGAGTACGCTGAAGCGCTGAAGGCCAAATGATTAGTCGCATTCCCCTAATCAGTTAGAGGTAGAGTCTAAACCAGAAGCCAGGTTTTCTAAGCTCTCTTCTTTATACAGCATTGTCTCTATAGCTTTCTACCCATTTTTATGATTTTGGTTACACACCCTATTCTGACCTTCTTGCCTTAACAATTTTCCTCGTGCCTACTGGTTGAATTTCTGCCTGGATACTGCCATGGCACACAGGCCCTGCATAAACTGGCACAAGATACTTGCCCTCCAATGAACCATCTCTCACAGCATGGGAATACTATTGACTCCTCCACGTGCTGGACTCTTGTGTAAGATCCTGATAAAGTTGTCCTGCTGGAGCCGTGTTGGTAAAAGCCACACACCTGACAGTAAGGACTTGAGTTTCTTCTCTATCACTCAGGAAAGACTTGGGTGAGGCATTCAGGTGGGAGGGACAAAACAGCCTCTGGAACCTGGGGGCTTTGGACAGGGACCTCTCCTTCCTTATACTGAGGGCGACATAGTGAGACTCTGTCTCAAAAATAATAATAATAACAATAAATAAATAAATAACTTTGGTTCCCTTGCCCAAACTGTTGTTCTTTTGACAAGCTCTCATGTATCCCTGGTACAAACATCTTCAATCTTCCCTGACACTAAATCCGTCTTCCAAAACCTGTGCTCCATTACAACAGGATCTGTCTGTAGTTGCCATGTCTAGCATGAAATATACTATGTATTCAATAAACATTAATCTAATGAATAAAATAGCAACTTTTTTTCCCTTTAACAATTTTTTTTTTTTTGAGACAAAAGTCTCACTCCGTTGCCTTCTGTAGAATACTCTGGCATCAAAGCCGACAGCAACCTTGAACTCTTGGGCTTGAATGATCCTTTTGCCTCAGCCTCCCAAGCAGCTAGAACTACAGGGCCCACCCTAACACCTGGCTAGTTTTTCTTTTAGCAGAGACAGGGGTCTCTGTCTTGCACACGCTGGTCTCAAACTCCTGAGCTCAAGCAATGCTCCCAGAGTGCTGGGATTACAGGCCTGAGCCACCAAGCCTGGCCAACAATATTTTTTAATTGGTTAATTAATGAAAGCTGCAAACAATACAAACTGTAACCCCTCAAAAAAAAAAAAAATTCAGGGAAAAGTAAAGTCCCATCCCAAACCCTCCCCCCCAGTATCAGTTGCGTTTCCTTTCAGATCGTCTATGCGCATATGGGTATTTAAGCGTGTTCCTGTTTTATACGCATGGTACAAAAAATTATAAGATATAATTTATACGTAAATATGCATGAGAATTTATGTATTATTATGGAGCATGCATAATTGTATAATATATAACATGTAAATAATACTTAATTTAAAACACATTTTTACACAAAATTGATTTTTTTCCCTTAGCGTTTGTCAGGCATCATTTATATTTTTTAATTAAGAGCAGTTTAGTCTTTCATCGTAGGGGCATAACACGATTTACTTCCCAGACCTGATTTTGCCAGTTTACAAACACTGCTATTGTCACGATCGAGAGACCCCGTCGCCAGACACAGAAATGCCATCGCTCTCACCCCAGCCCCCGGTGGCTCTGCATTTTCAAAGACCTTTTCACGCACCCAGGAGCTGGGCCTTGCACCGAACGCAGTCCTCGCCTACCCCCCCCAAGCCCGGGGTCCCCACCGCACGGCGGAGCGCGGAGACGACGGGACCGACCCCGCCCCTCCCCTCCCCCAGCGTCTCCCGGCCGCCCGGCTCGCCCGCTCAAACGTGCCGGAACGTCAGCGCCCGGCCTCGCCCAGCTCCGGACGGACTGGGCGGACTGGGCGCGGCCGGCGGGGCGCGGGGCGGGGCTCTGGCGGGGCTGGGCGGGGCTCCGGCCGGCGGGGCGCGGCCGGCGTGCGGGGCTCCTCCCCTTTCCTCCGGCGGCGCCGACGGCAGCAGCACTTCCGGGTCGGCGCGGAGGCCGGGCGGAGGCGCAGCGGCGGCTGTTATTGTTCGGCTGGGCTCGGACGGGCGCTGTCTCTCTCGACTCCGCGGTTGTCAGTTTGTCCGGCTTCCTCTCGGCCCCTCACTCCCGGCAGCTGGCGGCGGCGGCGGCGGCGGGCGGGGCCTGGCGTTTCGAGGCTGAGCAGCGCGGGGGTGAGGGGCGCGGAGGAGGAGCAGTAGCCGGAGGAGGAGCCGTGTGCCCTGGCACTGAGCGGCCGCGGCCATGGCGTACGCCTATCTCTTCAAGTACATCATCATCGGCGACACAGGTGAGGGCCTCGGGCGCTGCCGGGCGGGTGTCAGCGGCCTCTGGGCCCGGGCTGAGGGGTGGACGGCGTCTGGCAGGGGCGCGGACGCGGATTCCGCCCGGCGCCTCCCTCCGGGCCGCGCCGCTCCATTTCCGCAGTGCTGGAGCTGGTGACGTGGGCACTGCGAGCGGCCGCGGCCTGGCCAGGCCCAGTCCGCGGGCGGACCCCACCGGTCAGCCTTGCACCCGAGGGCCGCGGCAGCCGTTTGCGACGCCCGATCTGGGAAGTGTGCGACAGGAGGGGCAGTCCAGGACCGTCAGAGCCGACTCAGACGGCTGCACCCCACTGCAGGGCCCCTCACCTTGGGTGTCTTCGCGGCCCCCGAGAGAGAGGGAGGGAGGGCGAGAAGAGCAGGTGGTGATAGCACCGGGGTCTGCGTTCCCCTGACCAGTCCCCCGTCCTGCATGCGTCTGCCAAGGTCTGAGCAAGGGGCTTTCTGGTGTGGGACAGCCAGCTGAGAAGGAAATCTTTTTTAAAAATGTTTTGAATTGTTCTTAATACCACCCCGAGTCAGGGTAAGTCACCTCTCTCCATTAGCTGGCTGGAGAATACCTTATTAAAGCGTGGAAGAGTTCTGTGGACTTTTGCCACGTGTAAACTGGGATTATTTGATAGTAATGCAAGGCCATTCAGTGCGCTGGGTGTGTGCATATGCGCGTATGTTGAGGACGCTGTTTGTTTTTAGATATGTCAAGTCCAGTGTCAGCTGCTAGTTTTCAGGTGATCTCATGCCCATTTGAAGTGGAAATGAATTCGGTTATTCCAGTTTAAATATCATTTTAGTATATTTCTCAGAAAAGTAAAAAAAGCCATTGTAATATATTTCTAATACCTGTAATTTTGGCATTACTTTGAATCTAATAATAAACCTAAGACTTGTTCAGGTGTTTATAACTATTAATATACCAGAGTTTGATTTCACTGGTGATTCTTGCACAACTTCGGACGTTTTGCACAACTTTGGGTATGTAAGCAGCTTGTGATTGCGCTAATGATGTAGCAGGTTCTATAAGTAACTAAAGAAACATGTTGATGCTGTCTGAAAGAAATACTTTCTGCTAGAAACATGGGCTTTCAGAAAGGAGTTTTTGGTGTGCGCATGTGTATGGGAAGTGGATGGTTTTCTTTTTAAAATCCTGGTAAAGAAAGCAGTGTTTTGCAAATATTTGGTAGCAAATTTGTAAACTTTAGAAAATGCTGTGGTATATTTGGGAAAAGGAAGGCGGGTTCTCAGACCTTCTGGCAAAATTGAATTTAGGTTGTAAAAATGAGATTGGAGAGGAAAGTATCATTCAGGGAGTAGCAGGGCAACAGATATTAACAAGATGGTGCTCCATTCTCTTCGAATTTGCCCTCCTCCAAATACAGTCCCCATGCAGTTCCAAGGGAAAATACTGCTTTCTTGCCTTCACTGCTGTTAAGACATAGTTCAGGCACTGAATACTTGACACTAGTCTCAGTGTCAAGAGACACTCAACTGTCTTGACACTCAACTGCTTTAGTTGGATCAGTATGGTGTATTGTTAGCGTAATTGTCCTAAAACAGGAGTCTGTGCTCCCTTACAATTTTTCTTTTGACTTTCACTGAAGTCTGTTTTTCCCACTATTCCCCACCGTGCTTCTGCCCCTGAGGACCAGTGGCTGATTGCTGTGGGTTTTCCTGGGACTTGCTATTCTGCTTAGAGTGCCTTCTGCCACAATCCCATCCTGTGGTGGTAATTCTGTAAGTCCTTCAGAGTCTTAGCTAGGTCTTCCATAATGCCTTCAGAGTCAGGATTTTTCTGGAAAACTGGCTGAAAGTGACTACTTTTCTGTCTGGATTTATGTTTCTCACTTTGTATCATTTTTCTGATATTAATCCAGACTCTCTTGTTTTATACCTACTTGTGTAGGCATCTATATTTGATTATATACTTCTTGAAGGCAGAAAAGGTGTTTTGTATGTCTCTGTGTTTACTAAGAGCCTAGTAAAAGGTAGCCTCTGTATTAATGAACGAGGAGTCAAACAGGCCACTATATTCCCGTTAGTACATATTAATACGTTGACAGAAATTTTTTTAGCGCAGTTCTGCCACTGTTTTTTGACTTTGGGCAGAATCCTTTACCTAATATTTCCTGAATGCAAGGTATACTCATAGCTGTAAGATACACTCAGCGTGGCTCTCCCCACAAAAAAGATATTAAATTAGTAGTGTGAGGTTCATATTGATTGTTTAGAAAATTGTGGCGTGAAAAGCATGCATCTTTGAATGAGGAAATTACTTAATTTTTTTTCTGTAAAACATTCTTAGCCTTTCCTTCTCTCAATAGTATGTGAAATAAAGTGAGGCTAAATGTGAAAGTACATTGATTTCCTAAGGGAAAGGAACTGTGCACATTTTTCCTTTTCAGAATTCCCTTTATTTTCTTTCTTTCTTTTTTTTTTTTTTTTTGGAGACAGTCTCTGTCGCCCTGCATATGTAGAGTACTATGGCGTCATAGCTCACAGCAACCTCAAATTCCTGGACTGAAGCAGTCCTTTTGCCGCAGCCTTCAGAGTAGCTGATGCTACAAGTGTGGGCCACAACATCCAGCTAATTTTTATGTTTTTAGTAGGGAAGGGGTCTCACCCTTGCTCAGGCTGGTCTCTCAAACTCCTGAGCTCAAGAAATCCACCTACCATGGCCTCCCAGAGTACTAGGATTACAGGTGTGAGCCATCTCACCTGGCCTCCCTCTTTCATAGAAGAGATTTTGAAACTTTTTTTTGAGATAGAGTCTCACTCAGTTGCCCTGGGTAGAGTGCGGTGGCCTCATAGCTTACAGCAACCTCAAACTCCAGGTTTGAGCCATCTTCTTGCCTCAGCCTCCAGAGTAGCTGAAACTCCAGGTATCTGCCACAGTGCCCCACTAATTTTTTCTAGTTTTTAGTAGACATGGGGGGTCTCACTTTTGCTTAAGTTGGTCTTGAACTCTTGAGTTTAAGCAGTCCACTGGCCTCAGCTTCCCCGAGTGCTAGGGCTACAGGCATGAGCCACCAAGCCCAGCATAGACTTTTGAAACTTTTACATCAGTGGTTCTCAACCTGTGGGTCGTGACCCACAGGAACCGTATTAAAGGGTTGCAGCATTAGGAAGGTTGAGAACCACTGTTTTACATAATCATGATACTATTGAACTATTTTCTTACTGTAAGGCTAACTGCAGTTAAAATGTAGCTTTAAAATCTTTCCTTGGTAGTGTCTTGTTTCTGAAAAATCATTTAAGAAAATATGTCATTAAACCTAGATATAAAGTGGAAAGTGGTTTTTAATAAGGCTTGCCCAGTAGCATAACATAATTATCAAGCATAGAGGGAAAGAAAAATCATAATAAACCCATAGTAACTGTTGCTAGTAAAATATTTGCATCAGCTTACCGTTAGCCCTCCTTGCCCCCCAGACACAAAGAGGCGCAAACCTGGTTGTATTCTTCTATCTGAAATTCCCCTCCCTCAAAAAAAATAAGGAAAGGTTAACTTTTGTCACCTGGCCAACTCCTGTTTTTACATTCTCTTAAGATGACAACAACCCTCAGCACTCCCTGTTGGGTTATACTAGTCCCCTCCTTTCTTCCCTCTCCTTCCTCCCTACTCCCACTTGCATTTTGAATAATCTTTTTGTTAGGAAGGCCTTTGACTTCCTCTTAGGTGGAAAGGTAGCCTTTCCATTATCAGAGAAGTTTAGAGGAGGGACTCTTGCGGGTGGTGCTAGGTGGTGTCTGAGCTAAAATTAGAATGATGAGTAAGAATTTGCTGGGGTGGGTAAGGGAGAATGTGTGGTTTGTAATTGGAAGTCATGTTTGTAGCTCAGGAATGAGTGACCTGGGTTTCAGATTTGGTAGCTAATAACATATAAATGGAGTTATTATCTGAGCATTCTTATTTAAGCTTTTGAAATTATGAAGTTTTATATGTAAGAAAAATTCTCATAACATGAAAATATTTACTGATGAGTTACCCTGTTAAGAAATTAATGTGGCTAGGTGCGGTGGCTCACACCTGTAATACTAGCACTCTTGGAAGCCGAGGCGAGTGGATAACATGAGCTCACAAGTTTGAGACCATCCTGAGCAAGAGTGAGACCCCCGACTCTAAAAATAGCAGGATATTGTGGCCGGCGCCTATAGTCCTAGCAGGGAGGCTGAGGCAGGAGAATTGCTTGAGCCCAAGAGTTTGAGGTTGCTGTAAGCTGTATGTCAGGACACTCTTCCAAGGGCGACAAGGTGAGACTCTGTCTCAAAAAATAAATAAAAGAAATTAATACCTTTCCAAAACTTTCTTCCTTACTTATATTCCATTCCTATTGGCTTTGGCATAGAGTCCTGCAGATTATAATAAAGCTTGAATTAGTTGAAAAGTCAAATTACTTATCCTAAAAATGCAAGCATTTATTTAATGAAAATGATTTTGGAGTGTTTGATTACATGCAAAACCGCTGGTAAATGGGAATCGAACAGAATGATCCTTTCGAATGAAGTAGCTAATGATCATTCATTGAATGAATGTTAGCTGAAGAAAACTTGGTTGTGATGGTGAAGAATCACCATGGGTAGACTAGGAAAGTTATCAGCAAAGAAGACTAAGCAGGAAGAATCTAAGAGGAAGAGAAACCTGGACAGAACAGTGTCACGAAGGGGAAGCAGATCCCATAGCGGGGACTGTTGGTTGAAATGGTAGAAAGGCACTAGTGCTTTGCCACAAGTGTTGGATTGCGAGGTGAGAGAAGGGGAGAACTGTAGGTATACTTTCTTTTATGTTTTTTTAAAAATACAGATATTTTATATATTATGTATATATATAGAAAAATCCAGAAAACTGTACACTTAACAATTACTTCTGAGGAGAAGAGTAAGTAGAATTTTGTGCTTGTGTTGAAAGACTTGGTATTGGTGGCTGTGCACAGTGGCTCACGCCTGTAAACCTAGCACTCTGGAAGGCCAAGGTGGGTGGATTACCTGAGCTTACGGATTGGAGACCAGCCTGAGCCAGAGTGAGACCCCTTCTCTAAAAATAGCCAGGGAGGCAGGTGCCTGTGCAGCTACTTGGGAGGCTGAGATAAGAGAATTGCTTGAGCCCAAGAGTTCAAGGTTGCTGTGAGCTGTGATGCCACGGCACTCTACCAAGAGTGACAAAGTGAGACTCTGTCTTCCCCCATCCAGAAAAAAAAGAATTGATATTGGTGAAATAGATCTTTCTACATTGTAGAGTCCTCCCACTTTATTTTCTTTCTTAAAAATTTAAGCAATATTGCAAATAATATTGCTGCTTTTGAAAAAAGATATTGAGAAGTTAAAATCAGAGTCATATTGTGGGCTGTCTTATTGAAGAAAGTGTGAAAGGGAAGGAATGAATGAGAAATTTAGACTTGGTGAGCTGGTGTATTCCCACGTGCATGGGTGTGTAGTTGTTTATGTGTATTTTAAGATAGGCTTGAGATTGAAAATGTCAGAGGGAAGGGAGGAGCAAAATCCTAAAGGATTTTTGAAAGTATTAGGTTCTTCAGAGTTTAAGACTTTTGGGTTTTTTTTTTTTTTTTTGCAGTTTTTGGCCAGGGCTGGGTTTGAACCCGCCACCTCTGGCATATGGGGCTGGCATCCTACTCCTTTGAGCCACAGGTGCCGCCCAGAGCTTAAGAGTTTTAACAAAAGGAATACCTCTTCCTTTGGGAGACTCAAAGTTGAGTTTCTTGTGAACTACCTGGGGTGCTTGTTCAGGGAAAAAAAAAAAGATTTATTGGCCCAAACCCCAGATATTTAGATTCACTAGATTTGAGGGGGAACTCAGTGTTGCAAAACCTGTGGCCAGAAACACTAATCATTGAGCTTTTTGTTTTTTGTCTTTTTTGAGACAGGGTCTCACGCTGTCGCCTTGGGTAGAGTGCCGTGGCGTTATAGCTCACAGCAACCTCCAACTGTTGGACTCAAGCGATCCTCTTGCCTCAGTTTTTCTATTTTTAGTAGAGATGGGGTCTCGCTTTTGCTCAGGCTGGTCTCGAACTCCTGAGCTTAAGCCATCCACCTACCTGGGCCTCCCAGAGTGCTAGGATTACAGGCGTGAGCCACCTCATACTTATGAGCACATTTGTTCAAGTATCTTCAAAAAACAGTGGAAAAACAAACTGAGAAGGTCAGAGGTAGAATTCTATCAAAGCTTTTTTATTATGAAATATGTATATAAAAGAAGACATGTAATATATATGCACAGTTTTAATAGTTTTAAAAAATAATAAACATTCATACTAAGGGACAATATCCTGGTTAACCAGGTTTCCACTAGCCTGACTTATATATTAATCTTCCCGTCATAGTTGTATCACTTAAGCCTGTCTTTAGATGTGTTTAGCTATTTCTATTTATCAAAGGAGAATTGAAACATATCTGAGACATATTTTTTAATGTTATCAAGAATTTAGATGATAGGCTTTTGTTATATTTAAATTTGTTTTACATATTATTATTGGTAGTTAGTCTTTTTGATGAGGTCTTTTCTGTTCCCTGTACTTAACCCAATTTATTTGCTACTTCCTTCCCCTAATGTTTGTATTTTCCTGAGACTTTATATTGAGCCACAGAGAATGTTGGCCCTGATGTACTCATTCCTTCTTCCCTCTCGTCATCTCCCCTGGTAAAGCCCCTCCTCGTCTCCTCAAACCTCAGAGAATGCCCCTCTTCCTTCCTGGTGCACTTGTCCTTTCTGTCCCACTCTATTCTTGCACCGGCATGAAATTACTTTTCTTATTTATCTCCCCTGACTGCACCCCTCCTTTGCTTTATCTCTCCGGCTCTCCACCTCTAGCAGTAGCCAATAATTTTGCTGTTTTTTGGGGCAGACCTAGTTTTGCCAGCTCAGCTGTTTTTCCCTCTCTTTATGTCCCAACTGTGCTTGCTGTTTGTTATTCTCTGCTCCTCCTCAGCCCTTGAGGCTGCATTCTCTGCTATAAAACCTGTAGCCATATGTGGCCCTCCCTTGTTCCCTTACTAACTTTTTATTTACTACATGAAACTTTCTCATCTGATATCATTAGCCTCGTTTATTTGCAGGTTTTAAAATACTCTGCATTTTAGCTGTTACTCTTCACTTGTAAGTGAAGAGTGTCTGGAAAAAAAAATGACGCTGGATTCCTTCTGCTTTCACACACCGGTAGTCACCCATTCAGTATTTCTCATCTCAAACTACTTGAGTCTCATCCTTGGAGATGCTATTTTAGTAGCTCTATAGGGTGTCCTGAACATCTGTATTTTTAAAAAATATTGTTTGCAACAGTAGTACTGTACCATTCCTCTACTGGTCAGTCATGGGCCTTTGTTGCTTTTTTTTTTTTTCCAAAATTGATTCTTTTTCTGTTACCAAATTTCCTACAATTTATGAGATATAGTCATGCCATTGCACTCCAGCCTGAATGATAGAGTGAGACCCTGTCTCAAAAAAAAATTCTGCTTTTTGGGATTTTGTTTAAGTAATCCCTAGCTAAGATATATCCAGTTTGTATGGAGTTCCCCATCACATTACCCTTTGGCACTAATTCTGTAGGGTAGATTCTCATGAGGAATCTTCCATAGTTTTTATAATTCCTATACAATCTAAAAGGGTTATTATCTTTAATCCTTCAGTAGATAGGAGATTACCATTTTGCAGATGAATAAACTGAGCTGTGTCAGTTGGGACAAATAATTTTAGTAAGTGAGGGAACAAAGACCTCTGGCCACCCAGTTCCAAGGCCTCTTTGTCCTTCCTTCTTTCATCTCTTCTGAGGCTTTACTTTTCATACCTATGATGTAGCCTTAGGTTTCCTCCCAGTTCTCTCTTCAAAATGTTCTCATTTTTAGGTATAGGTGATAGTTTATTGTGTTTCTGGCCAAATCTGAGAGAAAAGGAGTGAATATTGAAGACTGCAAGCTGTGGCCAACTCCTTGAAGGCAGGATAGTGTCTGCACAGAGTCAGAGTTAATTCTTGTAAATGATGAATATGTGCTGGGTAGGATCTGCTGGGTCGGCGGTATGCACTGACCAGTTCGTCCTTGTTTCACAAAGATTTTAGGCCAGGTGCAATGGCTCACGCCTGTAATCCTAGCACTCTAAGAGGCCAAGGCGCGTGCATTGCCTGAGCTCACAGGTTCGAGACCAGCCTTAGCAAGTGCAAGACCCCGTCTCTAAAAGATAGCCAGACATGATTGTGGGTGCCTATAGTCCCAGGTACTTGGAAGGCTGAGGCAAGGGAATAGCTTGAGCCTAAGAGTTTGAGGTTGCTGTGAGCCATGATACTACAGCACTCTACTGAGGGCAACAAAGTGAGACTCTGTCTCAAAAAAAAGCAAAACAAAAACAACAACCAAACACAAAGAATTTGAGGGCAGCTTAAATCCTTATGTATCATTTTTAGTTTTCTTATTAAATGAGAGAATAAAGGTATGTTAATTTTCTATTGCTACCCTAATAAACTACCATAAGAAATGTAGCAGCTCAAACAAGATGAATTTATCTTACAGTTTAATAGTCTGATGTGTCTCACTGGGCTAAAACCACAGTTTCAGCAAGGTTGCTTCCCTTCTGGAGAGTGCTAGCTCATTCAGGTTGTTGGCAGAATATAGTTTTGTTTTGTTTTGTTTTGCTGGCTGTCATCTGAGGTTTTATCACAGCTTTTGGATTTCATACACATACCCACATTTTGGTCCATGTCCTTCTTCCTCCATCTTTACAGCCAGCAACAGTGAGTCATGACCTTTTCCTGTCCTGCCTTTTTGATCCTTCTTGGGTTATCCTGTGTGTCACTGACACAGGAAAAGTCCTTTGCTTTTAAAGACTTGTGTGGTTAGATTAGGTTCAACTGGCTAATCCATGATGATCTTCCTATTTCAAAGTCTAATCTTAATCACAACTGCAAAGTCTTCTTTGCCAGGTAGGGTAAGATAGTCATAGGTTCTGGGCATTAGGAGGGCATTATTCTGCCTGCTGTAGAGGGCTAAGGAGCAAACGGAAGAAACAGTAAAATGAAATCAGAAGAGATAGTAGTACCTTAAGTATATGATAGGCAGTTGTGTACACTTTGAAATGGATACTGTATTTAGCACTAACCAGTGCAGGGAGGCAGCCCTGCTCATTTACCCTAATAATAGTATCTATTATTTTTAAAAAGCATATATGCATGCATATACTTAACTCCTAGTATTGAATCTTGAAAGAAGTTTTTCTTCTGATTCCTCTTAAAACGAATACAGTGTAATATAGTGAAAGAATGTAAATATAGGACTGTTTTTATAGAGCATTTTCTCTAGTGGCATAACACATTGAATCTGAGTGAGTAGTCCTCATGAGGAAGACTCTTTCTTCTTTTGTAGGTAAGGAAAAGGCAACTTACTGTCACATTCTATAGGTAATAACTGACTGAGCTAAGTGAACCTATGTCTTTCTGACTCCAAAGTCCATGCTTTCTCTCCCATCTCACATATATTTCTTGAGTCCTGTAAATTCCATGTCAGACCTCTTTTGGCTTATTAACTTCTTCTTATTAACTTCCGTTGGGTTGCTGTAGGAGTACATAGTCCCTCAAATCTCTTTACTTAAACAGATAGGACATCCACTCGTGCAGAACTGCGCAGAACTATCGATTGTATAAAACTAGAATAAAGTCCTTTCTGTGCTGCTTACCATGTTTGTAACTATGGGCAATTTATTTGATCTTGCTAAGCATCTTTATCTATGTTATGGGAATGAATAATTGAGATCATGGGTATTAACAGTGACTTGAGTAAGAAATGGTTCTTATTTATTTCATCTTTACTTTTTATCCTCCTTTGAATGCTTTTATAATTTCTCCATATGCATGTGAAAAACTATCCCAAATTTGAATAGTGCTATGTAGTGTCTTGGTAATGCTGATCACAGCAAAATTAATTGTTTTGTCCTCTGTGTTCTAATATGTTGCCCCCCTGCATCCTTGCTTACTCGTTTTTGCACGGTTTATACTTAAAGGAGTGTTAGCCTCAACAATAACTGTTTCTTTCCTAGCCTGTGTTAGTGTTTGCCTATATCTAGATGTTTTATGGAAAGTTTCTGATGTATCAAGATCATTTTTGGTATCTGTATTTTTGGCAGCTTTGCTTAATTTAGTGTATATGACCATCCAAATCCACTAATGATTTAGAAATGATCTTAGGATTTTCTAAGAAGGACCTGTATCATAGCATGAAACAGAAACCCACTTTAGAGAAAGAGATTTATGATATATATTTTAAGAGGGCTTCTAGAAATCTAAAAAAAGAAAAAAATGGAATAGCAGATCTTGGGCAACTGCCTTGAATTTTTGTTTTCCTCTGTCTTTTCCCTTGACCCTTGAGCTATTTAGAAACGGGTATTTGGATTTTTAAGCATATTATTTTCTCTTTTTTGTACAGTTTTTGCATTATTGATTTCCGACTTTTTTTTTTTTGAGACAGAGTCTCACTATGTTGCCTTCTGTAGAGTGCTGTGGCATCATAGCTCACCGCAACCTTAAACTCTTGGACTTAAGTGATTCTCCTGCCTCAGGCTCCCAAGTAGCTGGAACTACAGGCACCAGTCACAATGCCTGGCTATTTTTTAGCTGTAGTTGTCATTGCTGTTTGGCAGGCCTGGGCTGAACTCGAACCCGCTACCTCCAATGTAGGTGGCTGGCACCCTAGCTGCTTGAGCTAATGGCGCAGAGCCAATTTCTGACTGTAGGTGGCTGGTACCCATACTCCTAGGATTTAGGATTTACTTCAATTAGGGAACATTGACCATGTGTATTTTTTTTTCTTTTCTTCTTTTTTATGTGTATTGGGTTTTTTGAGATAGAGTGTCTGTCACCCTGGGTAGAGCGCCATGCCATCATAGCTCACAGCAACCTCAAACTCTTGGGCTTGAGCAATCCGCTTGTTTCAGCTTCCCAAGTAAATGGGGACTACAGGCGTCCTGCACTACACCTGGCTAGTTTTTCTATTTTTAGTAGAGACAGGATATCACTCTTGCTCAGGCTGGTCTTAAACTGAGCACAAGCCCTGGCCTCCCAGAGTGCTAGCTGCTGTGCCTGGCTCAGACCGTGTGTATTGATTCTGTAGTGGTTGAGACTAATTTTATAACTGAGTACTTAGGCAGTTTTTGTGTTCCATGTGTGCTTGAAAAGTGTATTCAGTGTATGTGGCAAGTTTAGGTTTTCGTAATGTCCATGAGATCAAACTTGCTGTTTGTTTTGATCATATCTTTCAAGGGTGTCAAACCTGCAGCCCATGGACCACATACTGATTTTGTGCAGGCTGTTTTTGCTTATCTGTGGTGTTGTGTTGGGTATCACAAAAAGTATGCACAATCTTTTGTTCTGCTACTCAATGTTTGTTAGTGTTTGTGTATTTAATGTGTGGCACAAGACAATTCTTATTCATCCAGAGTGTGGCAGAGAAAAAAAAAGATTGGACACCCCTGTTCTATGTGGTCTTTTGCTTACTTTGGAGTTTTGGAGAGAAATGTTAAAATCTATTATGATAATGGATTTTTCTTAGACTTCTGTTATATTTTTCCACCCATAAATTTGGGGGCTAACTTGTAAGGTGCATTTGGACTGGCCTCTGGAGTTATATATTTTACAAGGGAGTTATTCCTTTGTCATTGAGTTCCTTCCACTTGTAATGTAGTATAGTTTTCCCTCTACTTGTTATTTAGTATAGTTTTTGGTATTCAGATGTTTGATTTTTGCATATTTGGTTCATATTTGCCCAGTATGTGCTTTCTCAGCCTCTTTTATTTTTTGAATTACTTTTGTTTAGGAAATAAACATTATACTTGGCTCTGGAACTTTTTCATTCAACATTATTTTGAGGGATTTATCTTTATTAATGCATTTTCCTGTGTTTCATTGATAGTAATTGCTTGATTGGTTTAATTTTAGTTATATTCTGTTGTTTGACTGTATTACATTTTCCCCATTCTTTGCACCTAAGGAAATTTCAGGGTTGGTTATTTTGTTGTAAAAGATAATACTGCGTTAGTCATTTGTTTCCTTTATTTATAGTTGAGGATAGCAGTGTCCGTAGTGTATTGCCCTGCTGCTTCACCACTATTAAAATTGATGGAATACTTTCCCTTTTGCATTTGTCCATGTTTAGCAAAAACAACTGTGCTTCAAGGAGGCAAAAAATTTTACTATTCTAAGTTCTGTCTGGTTACTTTAGCTTAGACACCACTCTTGGAAAGTTTTTAAGAACCTAATGTTTGAACTGAGTGTGGTGGCTCATGCTTTTGGGAGGCCTAGATGGGTGGATTGCTTGAGGTCAGGAGTTCAAGACTATCCTGAGCAAGAATGAGACTCCTACTCTCCTGAAAATAGAAAAGCTAGCTAGACATGGTGGCTGGTACCCATACTCCTAGCGATTTAGGAGGATGAGGCTGGAAGATCAGTTTGAACCCAGGAGCTTGATGTTACTGTGAGCTAACACCATGGCATTCTACCCAGGGCGACAGGGTGAGACTATCTCAAAAAAAAAAAAAAAAAGAAAAGAAAAGTAAAAAAGAACCTAGTATCTGTAATTAGAATATCTTAATGAATGTCATGGCTCCACGGCTTACTTTTGACCTTGATAAAGTTTATGCTTCTTCAACTTTAATTTTCTCTTCTAGAAAAACCAGTAGAGTGCCTGGCTTATATCCATCACAGGACTTCTGTGAGCTTGCGCAGATGCCTTGTAAGCTGCAAGGTGCTTTGTTAATAGTAACATTAAGGCTCATTTCTCCTATCTATTGAGCATCCTAATTAAGTTAGTGGGTTAGGTTTCTGCATATGGAAAAAGCTGTTCACTGTGCTGATGTGTTAACCACAAAGTAGCAGCTTTTCGATCCTGATGTCCACTTGGACTCAATAAAAGAAAAAGTCCTTTTCTAATTCAGATGTCCTCATCAGCCACTTGCGATTGGTAAAAGCAACAAGCAGGTGCTGTTTTTCATTAGTCTTGGGAAAGAAATAGTAAGGCCAGTAGTTTTCTTCTATCTTGATTTCTTCTGCACCCACTGTTGGTATTTTGTGATACCACTTGAATGAACCCCTTTGAAAAGAGGCAGTTTTGTAGATCTATAGTGTGGGGTAAAAATACCCACGTATATGCTCTATTGAGACTGGGAAAGAATGGATTAACATGACTTTTGCTAAGGCAGAAAAAGCAAGAGAGCTGGGCTGCCCTGAGGCATACACAGAGGCTGTTTATTGGAGGTAAAAGCCCAGAAACAGAAACTCTGAAGTCATGCAGCTGTTAAGCCCAAGATGGTCAGAGGTTGAGAGCTCCCTGCTTGGTGATATAGCCCAGAAGTTGACAAGTGTTGAATACATACTGTCTTAACAGCCTAAAGGTCTCAGCACTGCGGATTAAACAGAGTCATAAAATTCATTGGAGGTTAACTTAATGGTCACATAGAAAACTTAAAAGAATAAGTTCCCCTGCAGCTTTATATTTTTTACATAAATGGATGACGCATGTTTTAGAGAGAATGTAAAGCAGAAAAAAAACTTGTTGTTGTGCAGACTTGATGTTGTCACTTAGGTTTAGGATTAAACAGTAGAAGTTAAATAATGGTAAATGTTTTAGATCATTGATTAGGTGTGTACGTGATCACCATTGTATAAAAGGTGACCAGAAATAAAGATGTTTTGCTACATGCCATCTTGAGCTGTAGTCTGTTTCTTGCACCTTTTCACATTACAGAAGCGAGCTTGCACCCGAGGCAAAGCTGCTGTCCCCTCGCGTCTCTAGTCACACACCACTATAGAAGTTTTTAGTATAAATGAATCTATTGATCAGTGGTTACCTTATCTTTGTGGATAAATGATTATTTAGTTTAACCATTTTATATATAAGTGTACGTGTTCCATATCACTTATGGTCAAAGTTTTACTTGAATGTGACATAAAAATTAATCAAAAGATGAGTTAATCAGTTATAAGCAGTAATAATTATGTCTGAGTTGATTGTTGATTCACCAGTCCTTTAAGTAAAGTTATTTGTTACACCTTTTCAGGATAACCTTGGGTATAAGGTGAAGAAATTTTACAGGTTTCACAGCAAGTTAGATTTTTAATTTGTTCAATAGTATCCTTCAAGGGTTTCCCTTATAGACAAACTAGAGGGAACATGCTGCTACCTACAATCCTGAATTTTTTGTTTTGTTTTGTTTTGTTTTTGAGACAGTCCCAAGCTGTTGCCCAAAGTGCTTTGGCTCACAGCAACCTCAAGCTCTTGGGCTTAAGTGATTCTCTTACCTCAGCCTCCTGAGTAGCTGGGACTACAGGCACCTACCACAATGCCCAGCTATTTTTTTGGTTGCAGTTGTCACTGTTGTTTAGCAGGCTTGGGCTGGGCCCAAACCTGCCAGCTTTGGTGTATGTGGCTGGTGCTCTACTCACTGAGGTACGGGCGCTGAGCCAGTCCTGAATTTTTTGTATTTAACATTAGCAGCAACTTGGAAAAAATCCAATTTGGTTGAAAGAGCTAATATATAATGTGAATTTTAGCAGACATAGTCCAAAATGACCTTGATAGGCAGAATTTTTGCTGCTAAATTTAGCTAAATGGATTTAAATAAAAATGAAGTTAAAGGCTTGTATTTACTTTAAAAATAAGCATACAGATGCAAGATGGAACTCAACAGGTTAAATAGCAGCACATACCTAGAAACTTGGTTTTACATGGCTTGATTCATATAAGTTGGATAAGTAATAAAGTCAACAAAAGAATAAATGTGACATAGTTAACAAAAGTATAATGGACAGATGAAGCAGATTCTACCCTGTCTGAACTCAGTTACAGTTAGTTACGGAGAAATGCTTGTTTCAGAGAGACAACTACAGACAGGAACCTGGGGTCCAGGAGACTAATAAAGATGGTATGAAGGCTACATAAGCCATGACATTTTAGGAATGGTTGAGTAACTGAAACATTTTAACTTAGAAAAGAGGAGATCTTAAAGGAAAATGAATAATGACTTTTAAGACACTTAACTGACTGATGTATAAAAGAGAGCTTAGACTTTTTATGGTTTTTTTAGGGCAAAACCCAGGTCTATGGTGGAAGAGAGAGATTTGGACTCTCTGTGAAATGAAAGGAGTTTGTTCAGAGGTGAGCTGATTTGCCCTAGAGCTTTTTGAGCAGGGAGGAATCGGATTGACACACAATAAGGCTTGCAAGATGGAATTCATGCAAAGAAAGGGTAGAAAGTTGGAGTTAATTTTTTTTTCAATTTTAAATACATTTGAGACACTATTGTGGGCAGTCCCTTTGCTGGAGTTAGAAGAATGACTACTGTCCACCCTGAAGAGGAGACCAGTTTGCTACAATAATTACAAGAAATGTAGAATAGATACATACAAAGTACAAAAGGAAGGTGGAGAGGATGTTAGAAATAACTGGAGTGAATGACTCATAACAGATTCAGATTGTCAGTAAACATATATTGAGTGCCTACTGTATGCTGAGTACTATGCTGTGACATTCTTATGTTCTCTTAGTAGGGAGCTATTAATTCCATTTTACAAATGAAAAATCAGGTGACACATTTAGACTTGGTCTAATTTGTTTGAATGATTTTCCACCTAATAATCATAGAATGGGTTTTGCGCCCTCACAACCCTGTGTTTATATTAATATGGGAGGAGAACTGAACTGAGCTCCTCACACTTATTTTGCCAAGAAGGTTTAATGACTCTATACCAGGAATGTTATACAAAGTTCAGCAGTGAAGGATCGTCAGGCTTAGGGGACAAGGGTGTGATAATTAAGACTGAAGGAATCCTAGGGCCATATTACTGTAAGAGCATTGTGTGACAGAGGTTAATTTTTTATCCCCTAGATGGTTTCAAAGAAGGAGCCTTATTTCCCATGCTCTTAAGGGTATATAAATTTCTACCCTAACTCAGATTTTTTTGTAGTAATTAATGAACCCCTTCCACTGTTTAACCTTTGTTTTTCTTTCTTGGTTTTAACCCCCTCCTTTCTGGCTTAAAGTTTTGTTTGTTGGAGAACTTATAAGAGAAATAGAAAAATTATACTGGATTTAATTGTAAATGTGTGAGTTTTCAGCTGTTCTTAAAAAGACTTTGGGCAGGGGATAAAGGAAATCAAAATCTACTTCACATTTTTTCACTTACAGGCTTCCTTGTTATTTTTTTAGCAGGCCAGCATTTAATGTAACCGTTTTTGGTCACACTAGACTAGCAGTTCTCAACCTGTGGGTCATGACCCACAGGAACTGTATTAAAGGGTTGCAGCATTAGGAAGGTTGCGAACCATTGCACTAGACGTTTTGCTAGTTACTTAAATGCCACATCACTATGGAGGTAATCGGATGAGGTTAGTATAAGTGTTGGTTTTGTATAGTGTTGACGTTAAGATACATCCTTTGAGAAACTTCATCTCTTATGAGCCCCTCATTACACTTTACATATGTAAGTATGGCAAACAATGATTTTATGCATCCTTCCAAAAATTTTCTGTGCTTTTATGAGCCTTTAGGTGTGTGTGCGCATGTATGGCAATCATACCAATAGGATTATACAAATAATGCTATTCTACACTTTTTTCACTTAAGGGTAAAACTTGGGTGTCCTTCCATATCACCATGTATAAATCTGTCTCATTTTTTAAAAACTCTTTACCTGAACCATAATTAGTTTAATTCATAATTAATTTAATAAGTTATTGATTCTGTTAGTCCAAGTTGGTGATAGCAAACAACAGAAAACAGCTCTGGTTAACATAAGCAAAAGTCGGCTGGGTGCGGTGGCTCACGCCTGTAATCCTAGCACTTGGGAGGCCAAGCTGGTTGGATTGCCTGAGCTCATGGGTTCCAGACCAGCCTCAGCCAGAGCGAAACCATGTCTCTAAAAAAAAACCAAATAACCGGGCGTTGCGGCAGGTACATCAGGGTACATCCAATCTGAGGGAGGCTGAGGCAAGAGAATCGCTTGAGCCCAAGAGTTTGAAGTTGCTGTGACCTATGATGCCACGATACTCTACCAAGGGTGACAAAGTGAGACTCTTTTGTCTCAAAACAAACAAACAAAAAAACAAGTGGATTTTATTGGAGAGATTGAATGATTCACAGGACTGTTAGGCAGGCAGTGGAATCATGTTTGAAAACCAAGAAAGAAAGGGAAGGCATAGCCAAATTCTTGTTGTTAGTACAGCTCACTTAAGAAAATAGTGGGCATGTGCCACTGGACTTTGCTGAACTCTTATGCCCACTGCAGCCACCACGGATTATCTCTCTCTCTCTTTTTTTTTTTTTTGTAGAAGAAAAACTTTAATAACTACTGTTGCAAAAAACATCTGTATGAAGTAGAAATTGTCCAGGTCACCATGGATTATCTTTTAATGGTCCCTGATATTGCAGCACTTTCTCAAGATTCCAAGTTCTGAACAGGAGCATCTGATTGGCTCAGCCTGGTCACATGTCTCTGCCTTAGCTGCAAGGGAGCTCGAAGGATGCCACGACACCAGGTTGCCAGAAATGACAAATGTCCCACCTGCATCTGTTGATGAGTTTTTGTCATATGCACTGTTGCTATTAGCATTCTTTTTTTTTTTTTTTTTGAGACAGAGCCTCAAAAAAAAAGCTGTCACCTTGGATAGAGTGCTGTGGCATCCCAGCTCACAGCAACCTCCAATTCCTGGGCTCAAACGAGTCTCCTGCCTCCGCCTCCCAAGTAGCTGGGACTACAGGTGCCCACCACAACGCCTGGCCATTTTTTGGTTGCAGCTGTCATTGTTGTTTGGCGGGCCCAGGCTGGATTTGAACCCGCCAACTCAGGTGTACGTGGCTGGCGCCTTAGCCTGTTGAGCCACAGGCGCCGAGCCTGCTATTATTAGCATTCTTGTGCATTTCTACAAGAAATAAAATTTCTGGGTCAACTGTATTTACATTTTATATTTTGATAGGTACTACCTAATTGCCTTTCAATAAAAACATGAATCTATAAAAAATATTTAATTTTGAGTTTGGCTTGTATTTCCTGTATTTAAATTCAACAGGCTAGCCTCAGCATTCATTGTGTATGTTAACTGATGCCTGGTCTGTTGGGAATTTAGCAGTTTGATTTTGTTACTGTTAACGCATCATTCTTTTGGCTCTTATTAATTTAATCCGGGTATTTCATAAAATAGTTTTTTTTACTTACAGCTTTTAACTTGAATAAAAACTATATCATAATATACTACTTAGAGATCATGTGTAATTTATTTCATGATAATAATTATATTTTACATTTTGGTTCAGTTTGATCCATAGCATTATGAAAGTTTTCTCTTCAGGTTACTTCATTGAAATGTATTTCTGAGATGCTGCAGTTCTTACTTGGAATCTTTACTTATGAAGGAATTAGGAAAATGGTCAGATAAAAGTGTGTTAAGATACTGACTTATCTATGTCAACCTAAATGGATCAATATTATTTGAGATAAAGTCAGCATTATGGAACCAGTGTCATTTTTTTTTAAACTTCCCTTCACTAAATTTCTGTACAGTCAGAGTCATTTTGTGTGCAGAATATGCCTCTCTTCTTAGTAGTAGTTTTGCTACTAATACCTGGAAAGTCAGGTGCTGTTCTTTTTGGTTTGAAGAGATGTTGATTGCAAATACTGGTATGTTTCTGAGGAAGAACAAATTCAGGAGGTTGGGTCAAACACTGGGGGAAAATAACCTTTTAGAATCAAAAATACCAGATTTGGAGGGCAACACCTGTGGCTCAAGGAGTAGGGCACCGGCCCCACATGCTGGGGGTGGCGGGTTCAAACCCGGCCCCACCCAAAAACTGCAAAAAAAAAAAAAAAAAAAAAAAATTTGGAGTTACCAGCTCTGCCTTCTAGTATTTATGTTAAATTGCCAACAAATGACTCAATCAGATTTTTTTCTCTGATCCCTGTGCTTGTAAATGTTAATTAAAAGAGAAGTATTCTATGTTTCTCACAGTTGACTTATTTTACTTTTTTTTTTGAGACAGAGCCTCAAGCTGTCACTCTAGATAGAGTGCTGTGGCATCCCAGCTCACAGCAACCTCCAATTCCTGGGCTCAAGTGAGTCTCTTGCCTCTGCCTCCCAAGTAGCTGGGACTACAGGCGCCCGCCACAACGCCCGGCCAGTTTTTGGTTGCAGCCATCATTGTTGTTTGGCAGGCCCGGGCTGGATTCGAACCCGCTAGCTCAGGTGCACGTGGCTGGCGCCTTAGCCTGTTGAGCCACAGGCGCCGAGCCGACTTATTTTACTTTTAATACTAGCAAAAATACTGATGAGATCTGTCACTGGGTGTGAATTGTATTAGATACTTCAACACTAATTTCCAGTTTGTTTCTTATAAGCCACAGCATAAGGTACCTTTTACATTACAATCCAGGGTTCAAATATGTGCTTAAGTGCATATATCCTTCTAAAACAAAAGTTTCCAAACGGTACTTATTTTAACCATATGGAGTACAGACTAATATTTTCTGTTTTGTTCTAGTGGTGTTTTTTTTTTTTTTTTTTTCATTTTTAATAAGAGTCTTGCTCTGTCACCCAAGCTGGGGTGCAGTGGCATGATCATAGCTCACAATAACTTCAAACTCCTGGGCTCAAGTGATCCTCCTGTCTCAGCCTCCTGAGTAACTGGGACTACAGTCATAAGCCCCAGGCCTGGATAATTTTTTTTTTAGTATTTTTGAGCAGATGAGGTTTTACTATGTTGCCCTGGCCGGTCTAATTCTTTTGGATTTATTTATTTATTTATTTATTTTTGAGACACAGTCTCACATCCATTGTCCAGGCTAGAATGCTGTGATGTCACAGCTCACAGCAACTTCAGACTCTTGGGCTCAAGTGATTCTCTTGCCTCAGCCTCCTGAGTAAATGGGACTACAGGCATGGGCCACCACTCCTAGCTAATATTTTTCTGTTTTTAGTAGAAATGGGGTATTACTCTTACTCAGGCTAGTCTGGAACTCCTGAGCTCAAGTAATCCTCCTGCCTCTCAGAGTGCTAGGTGTGAGCCACTGTGCTCAGCTTAGAATAGTTCTTTTTAAATGGTAGTTGTGATCCACTAAATTTTAATTTGGTGACCTGACTGCCTGACTGATTATAGCTTACTGTTTTAAAAAATCACACTAAAGGACTTTCCAACAAAACTGACATTTTAAAATTTTGAGAGGTATTTGTAGCTCAGTTTTTTCTTTCTTTCTTTCTTTCTTTCTTTTTTTTTTTTTTTTAAGACAGAGTCTTACTATGTCGCCCTTAATAAAGCGCAGTGGCATCACAGCTCACAGCAACCTCAAACTCTTGGGCTTAAGCAATTTTCTTGCCTCAGGCTCCCAAATAGCTGGGACTATAGCAACTACCACAATGCCCAGCTATTTTTTTGTTGTAGTTGTCATTGTTATTTGGCAGGTCCAGGCAGGGTTCAAACCCACCAGCTCTGGTGTATGTGGCTAGCGCCATAACCCTTGTGCTACGAGTGCCAAGCCGGTAGCTCAGTTTTTTCATTCTGATTTTTTCCCACACATTCTAGCCATTTTCTACCATTAAGACAGACTAATGGGAAAGTTTCACAAATTGGGAGGCAGAAAAGAATAGGGATGTTATTTTTACCATATTCTATTCATCTTACTTGATACTACATTTAATACCTGTATAACTTATTGAGGATCACTAGATAATTTTCTTATCTCAGAAAATTAGCAAATGCTTCATTTTATTATCTAATTTTTAAGTTTTGTAAAAGTACTGTTTTTAAAGACAGACTCTTTCCTAAGAAAGTTAGAACTCTGCCTATTTTCAAAAGCCTCAACTTCACTAAATTAACTTTGGTTTATCTTAATGAAAAATGTATTAGGCTAATTGCATCAGACAAAGTACACCTAGGAGACAGAAACTATATAGGAATTTGAAAAGAGACAGGCTAAATGTAGACTCCTTAGCTGTAACATGGGATTAGAGTAATGGGGGAATTGGCTAAGAGGTAGAGAGAACTCTTGAGAATACCATAACACTAGGTAAGCGGGAGTAGTCGCTACCTTGGCGGAGAGGGAGAACGTGAAAGAAAGGAACAGATGTGGCATCTACACCTCGTTGGAGGGCCATGGCTAAGGTCCACCAGATCGCACAGAAGTTAGCTGAGGCGCTGGAAAGCTGCCCGTTTCATTCCAGGGGAAGCCTTTCCTGGGTGGTGTGTGTGGCCTGGGAACTCATGAGAAGTAGCCTAAGTCCTGGGAGTGATTGACCCTGGAGAGGCGACAAGTGCTTTTGCCTTCTGTCAGTCATACCCCCTGGCAAGGGGGAAATGTTTCAGTCTCGCTTCTAGGGCTGTGAAGCGTGGATTTAGAGCATACTCTAGTGCATTTACTGCCTTTTTCAAAAGAAAATTACACTCAAATTAGGGGCAGATGCTATAAGAGAAGCATTTCTAACTTAGTGCAGTCGACTACATTGTCATTCTTCAGCCTCATTTCCTAGAAATGAAAAATCTAGAAAAATCTATTGAATAATTTTTTTTGAGAAATCGATAGTTTTTTCCCTTGAAATGTAGACTAGAGTTGTTATATAGAAAAGAATAACCTTGTGTTATATAGAAAAGAATCACATTGTGATCTTTTCAGTAAGCTTGATGTATGTACATTAATTCAATATTCATTGAGCCTCTGCAAGGTTACTGCTTTTCAGGGGAAGTACAGAGGTTTAAAGCTTTGAGAAGGTTGGTTCCTCAGGTGTGGATGGGGCATAATAACTTCCTTCCAAGGAATACAGTGTGGAAAAGGGAAAAAAAGTTACGTTACAGTGGAGAAGCCTGACAAACTACCTCAGCCAGGTAATGAAGGTTAAATTCAATGGTAATCAGTTGTTTTTTTGTTTTTCACTTTTTTTTTTTTTGAGACAGAGCCTCAAGCTGTCACCCTGGATAGAGTGCTGTGGCATCACAGCTCACAGCAACCTCCAATTCCTGGGCTCAAGCGAGTCTCCTGCCTCAGCCTCCCGAGTAGCCGGGACTACAGGCACCCGGCCATTTTTTGGTTGCAGCTGTCGTTGTTTGACGGGCCTGGGCTGGATTCGAACCTGCCAGCTCAGGTGTACGTGACTGATGCCTTAGCCCGTTGAGTCACAGGCGCTGAGCTGGTAATCGGTTGTTTTGATAATATGTATCCTTGATATGATGTGAAAATGGCACTCTGTCTTCGTGATCTACCTTCTAAACACTTAAAACTTCAGTCTAATTAAGAAAAAAAAAATCAGACATATTTTGGTAAGAGGGCATATTACAAAAACCTGACTCCTCAAAGCTGTCGAGCTTCTGAAAAGAAAGAAGATCTTGGGCAGCGCCTGTGAGTAGGGCACCGGCCCCATATACTGAGGGTGGCGGGTTCGAACCCGGCACCAGCCAAACTGCAACAAAAATATAGCCGGATGTGGCGAGCACCTGTAGTCCCGGCTACTCGGGAGGCTGAGGCAAGAGAATCACCTAAGCCCAGGAGTTGGAGGTTGCTGTGAGCTGTGATGCCACAGCACACTTACTGAGGGCAACAAAGTGAGACTCAGTCTCTAAAAAAAAAAAAAAAGACCTGAGAAACTGTCACAGCCAAGAAGAGGCTAAGAAGACACGATGTGAAATGTATATAGTATGATGTTCTGGATAAGATTCCGAGACCGCAAAAGAACGTTAGGTAAAAACTAAGGGGGAAAAATCAGAACCTTAGGGAATTAAGGGCAAAGAGGTTTCTTAAAGAGTACAGAGTAAGGAATAAACTACCAAGTTAGGTCTTCTTCATTAACTGTCACGTGTCTTACGGTAAGGGCTTTGTAAATAGTTGGTGAATATATAGAGTGCTTGAACTCTTTATAAGCTTGTGGGGAGGTTTTGTTTGTTTTTTAGAGACAGATTCTCACTCTGTTGTCCAGGTTAGAGCACCGTGCTGTCAACCTTAAAACTACTGGGTTCAGCCTCCCAAGTAGCTAGGACTGCAGGAGCCCACCACAACACCCGGCTAATTTTATAAGCTTGTTTTTAAAGTCAGTTTTACCCTTCAGCAGGGTCTTTTGGTCAGAGCACAGGTCTAGGTTTGGTTTCCTAGAGTCCATGCCACACTCAGGTGTGTGAAGCACAGAAACTTGTCAGTGTTCCTCACCCAGCATTGACAGCAGAGGAGAGTGTGTTTTACCTCTTTACCAGACAGTTAAATGAATGAAATGTTCACATCTGGAGAATCTCCATATTTAAAAATCAGGCGAAAAAAATTGCTTTGTACACACACAGAGAGGTGTATATTATGGAAAGCTTCCCGGAAGATATGGTACTTGAGTTGTCTTAAAGATTAGTTAACTATTAGCTAAGTGTACAAAATACTGACTGAGTATTGGAGAAAGAACACTAAATAAATATATGCAGAGGCCCAGCGTATAAGAGCCACTGGCTTACAACAACATCGCTTTCAGCTGTGTTATCTGCTTTACTCATTTCCATGATTTTGGTCTCATCTCAGGAGTGTTGTAATATTGGGAATACTTTAATATTGTTAAAGAAAGATAGAGCATTTGTAGTGATGATTGCATTAAGGGGAAGAGGACCAGTTCTCCATATGGTCTTATGTCCTTTTAAAAATTCATTTATTATCTTTTATTATATTACCTAGCTGAGTGCTTGGAACTTAATAGGCGTGCAATCCATTAAAAAAAATTTTTTTTTTTTTTTGAGACAGTCTCATCAAGCTGTCGCCCTGGGTAGAGTGCTGTGGCATCACAGCTCACAGCAACCTCAAACTCTTGGGCTGAAGCGATTCTCTTGCCTCAGCCTCCCAAGTAGCTGGGACTACAGGCACCTGCCACAACACCCGGCTATTTTTTGGTTATAGTTGTCATTGTTTGGCAGGCCCGGGCTGGATTTGAACCCACCAGCTCTGGTGTACGTGGCTGGTGCCCTAGCCGCTAAGCTACAGGTCCTGACCCTATAAATATTTTTTTAATGGCTATCTCTTCCCTTCCCTCCTACCTTCCACTGACAGGTTTCACAAATAAATGCTCTATACATGTATTTCATTTTCTTTCCTCACACCAGTCGGTATTTCTTGTGTTTGAGTCACTTTACTGATTAATCGTAGGAATTATTATAGACCCGGAGTCAACAGAACTCGGAGACTTAACGTAAAAGTCTAAGAGGAATGAAAGATGACTCTTAATTAGTGTATTAGTTTCCTAGGGCCACTGTGACAAATTATCATGAACTCCATGGCTTAAAGCCGTAGAAGTTTATTCTCTCCAGTTCTGGAGACCAGAAGTCTGACATGAGGTGTCAGCAGCACTGTGCTCACTCTGAAGGCTCCAGGGAGAATTCGTTCTGACTCTTCCAGCTTCTGGCTTCAGATGTTTCTGGGCTCTGGCTGCAGGACTCTAATCTCTGTCTCTGTCCTTGCTCACTTGGCTTTCTTTCTTGTCTTTTGTCAAACCTCTCTTATTTTTTTCTTACAAGAACACCTGTCATTGGAATTAGGGATTTAGGAACCACCCTACATCCAGAATGAGCTCATCTTGAGATCCTTGTTCACATCACAGAGATTGTTTTTCTAAATCAGGTCACATTTACAGGTTCTGAGGTTAGGACATATCTTTGTTTGCAGCCATATCTAATAAATTGACGGTAGTAAGCCCCCAGAATAGTGTGTGCTTGAAGTAATGGAGAAGATTGCTTTCTCGGATGTGAGGGAACAGTGTATGGACAGCCAGCAGTATGAAAACAATTCTGAAATCATCCTACTGAAAAGGAAAGTAATAAATTACAAATGTTTTCTTTACTTCACTTTTTAAAATACATATTTAAAATATTTGACTAGAGGTCAGATAATTTTGGTTGGTAATTTTGCTCTCTTAGCTATATTCGTCTCAAAAAATACTCTGTTTAACATTTGCATTAATACTTTGAATTTGCAAAATACTTTATTTGAGTCTCATGACATTCCTTTGGAGTAGGAATGCTGTGCTTCCTTTTTTTGGGGGGTGGTGAGGGGGAGACAGAGCTCAAGCTGTTGCACTGGGTAGAGTGCCCTGGCATCATAGCTTACAGCAACCTCCAACTCGGGCTCAAGAGATCCTCTTGCCTCATTTTTTGTATCTTTAGTAGAGACGGGGTTTTGCTTTTGCTCAGGCTGGTCTTAGGCTTGTGAGCTCAAGCTATCCAGCCACCTAGGCCTCTCAGACTGCTAGGATTACAGACCTGAGCTACTGCACCCGGCCTCTTTTTCCCATTTTATACATGTGGACATGGAACTCAATTTCTATAACTAATTTGCCTGGGTCACAGGCTATGGAAGTAATCCAGATGGATTTGAACACTGGGTTACAACTGTAAAACCTGTATTTATTGTAATCTACCACACAGAGTTTATTAACTTTGTATTTTAAAAGAATAGAGTTTATTATTTTTTCATACTTCACATGGTTTTCAATTTGGAATGTTAGCATGAAAAAGGATACAATGTTTGCAAAATAAGTTACTAATGTGTAAATCAGACTTACCATATCTCTGTATGATCTGTGTTTGAGTTCTGTAGTCCTTTGGTATGAATTAAAAACCCACAGTTTTTCGACGGACCACTTTTAATACTGACATAGAATTTTTGTGCTTTGTTTTGTTTTGATGAAGGATCAAATACAGTAAGTAGGTGACAACATGGAACCATGATTTCAGGATGATAGTTGTACAAAACATTTCTTCAGCTATTACGAATTGGCCCTGGCACTTCTCTTCACATCTTTGTATTTTCACATATTTTATACTTAAAGCTATTTGGCTTGTGATTGTAAAAATATTTATAATTTTAAGAATCTTGAAATTGATGAGAAGTTGATTTAAGACAAGGAAAATAAACTTCAGTAGGATACCTACTAATACTTGTTTCTAGTGGAGAAGAACCTCCTTGCCTTAAAATACAAGAGGATTTAATAGTTAGATTCTTGAACCCCATCAAAGACTTACTGAATTTCTGGAGTGAGGGTTCAGCAATCTACATTTTTGTGACTACTACTTGTAATTGTTAGGCATTGACATGGTATTTAAGTACTCAGCTCTCACAACTCTGTCCTTTTGAAGGCCTGTGACTTGGACCCTAGGAAAGGAAGGAGATACAGTAACTTTATGGTGGGAACTTTTAATAGCAGCATTAGTATAGTGATTTGTATTAATTTCAGAGTGCTCATGACCTGTCTATATCCAAGAAATCCACATAAGACTTTAATAAACAGTATTTTACTCATCTTCCTTTTATTCACTAAATAAATAGTGAATAGTGTTATAGCTGAAGGGATCATTCTAGATGCTTTGGAGAATGAAAAGGTAAATAAGTTCCTTTTCTTTAAGGAACTTTGTTATGAATGATGTTAAAACATACCTGTAAATAACCGGTAGTAGAAGATAAAAGTTAGTACGTAGGAAGAAAAAGTAGGTAGCAGGCAGCAAAAGAGGAAGGAGACATAAGGCCGCAGAAGATTCCTCTAGGTGTCCATGCAGCTCCTACTGGGAACTGTAGCAGCTCGGGAAACCCCTTCGGCTGCAGAAGGACAGAGAATTTGGTTTGGAGAAGGGGATTTGCACGGTGAATTTATAGTAAGGAAAGCTGCACCTTCCAGAATAAGTTGTGTCATCTAGCTGATGGCTTCCCTAGTATCTTACTGAGGATGACTCCATGAGTATTCCAGCAGCAGCCAGGAGCAGAATCCACCTTACTGGTCACACTCTGATGGACATGAGCCCAGCAAGATGCAACCATGGAGAAGTGGAATCTGTCTAGGAAAAGCACCAACTAAATTTAGCTCCCATCCTAAAAGGCCTCTGATGCCACATCACTGCCAATTCCTTGTTCTTGAATTGTTTTTTTTTTTTTTTTAGAGTCTTACTATGTCACTCTCAGTACAGTGCTGTGGCATCACAGCTCACAGCAACTTCAAACTCTTGGGCTTAAGCGATTATTTTGCCTCAGCCTCCCGAGTAGCTGGGACTACAGGCGCCCACCACACTGCCTGGCTGTTTTTGGTTGCAGTTGTCATTGCTGTTTTTAACTGGCCCGGGCTGGGTTTGAATCTGCCAGCTTTGGTGTATGTGGCTGGCACTGTAACCACTGTGCTATGGACACTGAGCCTGTTCTTCAGTTGTTAACTGATCTGACTTATCTTCATTTATCATTTCCCAGTAATAAGACTCTCAGTATCGCTCACACCAAATCCTGCATTTGGGGTAAAGCAACCCAGAAATTTCTATAAGGCTCCTTGAGGAGGCTAAAGGAATAGAACAATCCTGGGAGTGAGGCTGGATGTAGGGAATACTTTAGAAAGACTTTGGAAATGATAGGGATGGAATGAGAAGAACGTGGCCCCAGGAAGCGGACAGGGAGTATAGTTCACCTAGAAGCCACTAATGTTGCCCTGTCCTACAATGATGTTGGTGGCAGCATTCAAGCAATGCTAGTGGTGCCCAGCACAAAGGGAGCTCATCCAAGCTGTGTTGCTGTTAATGCTGGAGCATCTTAACACATCAGACACTGGTGAGGCTATACATTGGTGAGCCAATGGCAGCCACAGTAGCCTTACACACCGCTGCCCCACCCACCCTACCCCACCCCTCACCCGTTGCAGGAGCTTCAGGGCTTTCTGGTCATTGCTTAGATTGTTTATTTTTCTCTCCAGGAAGCTAGTGTATTAAAGACTGATAATCCTGGACTAAATAAAGCCATGGATGAAGGGGCACCAAAGGATATAAGAATTTCTTTGCCAGGTGCAGTGGCTCATATCTGTCATCCTAGCACTCTGGGAGTCTGAGGTCAGGAGTTCAAGACTAGCCTGAGCGGGAGACTTATCTCTACTAAATAAAAAAAACTAGCCAGTAGTAGTGGTGGGAGGGGTGGTGGGCTCCTATAGTCCCACCTACTCCGGCGGCTGAGGCAAAATAATCACTTAAGCCCAAGAGTTTGAAGTTGCTGTGAGCTGTGATGCCACAGCTCTCTACTGAGGGTGACATACAGTAAGACTATGGAGGACCCTTGAGCCTGGGAGTTTGAGGTTGGTTGCTGTGCGCCAGGCTAACACCAGGGCACTCTAGCCTGGGCAACAGAGTGAGACTGTGCCTCAAAAAAAAAAAAAAAAAAAAAGCAATGAAAGAAAAAGAAAGAATTTCATTGATAGTGATATGACCTTATTAACACCCCAGACCAGTTACGTGGAAGTAGTAAGATATATTCACAGAGTTCCTTACAATATTTTCCATTCTAGCTTATTGATTTTTATTGAGCAAAAATTGGAGGGTTTTTTACATAATTAAACCCATGCCCTTGTTTATATTTTCTATTGCTATAAAAATAATAATTCCCAGTTCTAATGCCTTAGGATAAACCACTGGCCTGTGTGTCCATCATTTTCCCTACATCCTGAACAACAGGCAAAATTTAAACTAAATGATTTCATTCACCTGGAAATAGCTCTAACCCATTGCCCTTCACGATCTGTATAATAATTCCTTTTCTTGACTTTTAAAGAAAAAAAAGTGGCTCGGCGCCTATGGCTCAAGCTGCTAAGGCACCAGCCACATACACCTGAGTTGGCAGGTTCCAATCCAACCCGGGCCCGCCAAACAACAATGACAGCTGCAACCAAACAATAGCCTGGCGTTGTGGCGGGCGCCTGCAGTCCCAGCTACTTGGGAGGCGAGGCAGGAGAATCGCTTGAGCCCAGGAGTTGGAGGTTGCTGTGAGTTGTGATACCACGGGACTCTACCAGGGCGACAGCTTGAGGCTCTGTCTCAAAAAAAATAAAGAAAGAAAGAAAAAAAGTACATAATAAGCATCATTTCATATATAGAAATAGTCTTCTAGAAGTCCGTTAAAGGAAAGATCACATCCAATTAATATAAATACACTAGGAGTCTTCCTGAAGGTGATTGGTGGTATAGTTCTCTAGAATGTAGGGAAAGAATAATTCCTGACTACTTGGATGTCTAGAGAAACTTTGAATGAAGTAAAAAGTTAAAAAAGATCCATGTTGGATTTTTGTCTTTTTTTGTTTAATGGGATAATGATGACAGTAAATTCTTATGTAGTGCTTCCTCTGTGTTCTGTTTTATGTATGTTAACTGATTTAATTCTCACAACTAGTGTGAAGTAAGTATTGTTCTTATCCTCACTTTGAAAATGATGGACACACAGGCCAGTGGTTTATCCTAAGGCCCCCCAGGTAGTGCTTTTTTGAGGGATAAGATCTTACTTTGTAATCCAGGCTGGACTGCAGTGCCACAATCTTGGCTCACTGCCACCTTGAACTCCTAGGCTCAAGCAGTCCTCTGCCTCAGCTTCTCGAGTAGCTGAGACTACAGGAGTGTGCCAATAGGCCTACCTAATTTTTTCATTTTTTTTTTTTGTGGAGACAAGATCTCACTATGTCATTCAACCTGGTCATAAACTCCTATCCTCAAATGCTCGTCCCATCTTAGCCTCACTAAGTGTAAAGATTACAGCTTTGAGTCATCATGCTGGTCCCAATTTTCTTCATTTTAAAAAGAAAGCGTTTTGTCAACAATCCTTTTTTGTTCTCATGCATTTTAATTCTGTGTTTATAAAAGAAACATGGACTTAGTCTTTCTTTGTTGGTTTCTCTCTTCCTGTGGCTTAAAATACCATCTTATGCTGGCAGTTCTCTAATTTATATTGCCATCTTGATCATCTTACATGAAATCCAGAGTGATCCTTTTAAAATTTAAATAAATTTAGAATTTAAATAAAATCATATTATTCCTGTGCTCAAAGCTCTCCAGTGAATCCCCTGTTTTATTTCAGGACTTTTGTAGTCCTTCAGGGTTTGTGTGATTAGGCTCCTGTGATTCCCAGGGGCATGGTTCTTCCCTGCCTTCGGTGCCTTAGCCATGCTGGCCTCATTGGGTTTCTCTAAAATGTGCCACCTTAGAACTCTTCCTCTAGCTCAGTGGTTCTCAGCCTTCCTAATGCCACTATGTATTTTCATTGTTACAAAGGGGTGGCCACCCATTTCCTCAGTTTGGAGTACTCTCCTCTCAGTGATCTCCCTGCCTTTCATTTCCTCACTTCTTTTAAATCCTCACTTAAATCCCACCTCAGTGAAAGACCACCTAGTTTAATACTACACACTCTTGAAATGCATTCTTCTCTGTAAAGTATCACAAGAATGGAAAAGGAAATATCCAACGTACTTATTTTGATTATGAAACAGCAGACGATTTAACACACATGCCCACACAGGAGAAAAACTCAATACTGTTCAAATTGAGGGAGATTGGTGTGCTCCCATGGAAAGGGCACAAGGTAGAGGTGTATGGCACACCTTTTGGGTGTGGGACGCAACTACAAAAGTGACTCTACATAACAAATTCAGATATTTTGACCTGTTTGTTTTTACCTTCACAATAACCTGAAATTAAACAAACAAACAAAAAACAAGACCTAAGACCATGTCCTTATGGTTTCCTCAAGTATTTTTTGAGAAAACTTTATGCCTTGTACAGCAAAAGATAAGGAGTCTCTGGTATTTTAAAGGATCGTAACATTTTATACATGTTGTTAACTGTGAATGTAGTTTGTATTTTTATAGGCAATTGTATAACATTTTTATGAATAAATCAAAACTTCCAGACAAGAAAACAAATAAACAAAAAATAGTACACACTCCTCCCCCCACGTCCGCATTCCAAACCCTCACAAGCTTACCTTGCTCTACCTTTTCTCTTTACCATGCTATGTAACACCCTGCAACTAGCACACTCTGCTTCTGCCTTCCTCTTTTCCTCCCTCTCCTGTGTATACACATACATTTACATACATTGGGAGGAAAAGTTATTGTCTTTTCTTCTCCACAAGTTCAGGAAACTTTGTCTTTGCATTGGAGGTTTATACAAGTGATGCTGAAAAGGAAGCATGGTTTGTGCTTTTAGGGAGTGTAAAGTGTAAATAGGCATGTAATAAGTGGTAGTAGTTTGGTAGCAGTAACAAACATTTGCCAAAATTCTTTTTTGAAACTTTACTCTGTGCCACACACTGTTTTAAACACTTAGAATACGTTAACTCATTTAACATTCCTGATAAGCCTGTGAGAGTAGGCATTACCAACCTGCTTTTTACAGATTAAAAAACTGAGATCAAAAAACTATGTGTCTCAGAAGATACATAGACGGAACCTGGCTTATAATGGTTTGACTTAATGATTTTTTAAATTTATAATTATGCAAAAAGCGATATGCATTGAGTAGAAACTATAATGTGAATTTTGATCTTAAATTTTTGATTATAAAATTTTTATTTTATTTATTTATTATTACTTTTTTTTTAGAGACAGAGTCTTACTTTATCACCCTCAGTAGAGTGCCGTGGTGTCACACAGCTCACAGCAACCTCCAACTACTGGGCTTAAGGGATTCTCTTGCCTCAGCCTCTCGAGTAGCTGGGACTACAGGTGCCCGCCACAACGCCCAGCTATTTTTTTGCTGCAGTTTGGCTGGGACTGGGTTTGAACCCGACATCCTCAGTATATGGGGCCAGCACCCCACTTGCTGAGCCACAGGTGCCACCCCCAAATTTTTAATTTTTTAAACATTTTATTTAATTTATTTATTTATTTATTTATTGCTTTGCTTTTTATTTTTATTTTTATTTATCTATTTATTTTTTTTGCAGTTTTTGGCCAGGGCTGGGTTTGAACCCGCCACCTCTGGCATATGGGGCCAGAGCCCTACTCACTGAGCCACAGGCACTGCCCCAATTTTTTAAACATTTTTAAATGGCAAGTAAGTTTTTTATTTTTAATTTTAAAATATTATAGGGTACAGATTTTAGGTTACATGAATTGCTTTTGTACAGTTTGAGTCAAGGTTTTAAGTGTGTCTTTACCCAGAGAGTATTCATTGTACCCATTAGGTGTAAATTTACCCCTCCCTTCTTGCCCCATCTCCCTTGCTTGCTTTGCATTGAGTTTTACTACTAAATGTGCATGTGGGTATTGGTCGAATAGCTCCAATTTAATAGTGAGTACATGTAGTGTTCGTTTTTCCATTTTTGCAAAACTTCACTTAGAAGAATGTAAAATTTTTACTGTTATTAAATAGGCTTTGTGGCCAGAAGCACAAGCCTGTAATCTTAGCACTCTGAGACCCCAGCTCTGCTAAAAATGGAAAAACTAGCCAAGTGTTGTATGGAGCACCTACAGTCCCTACTGGGAGGGTGAGGCAGGAGTATCACTTGAACACTTGAGCTCAGGAGTTTGAGGTTGCTATGTGGTAGGCTGACACCATGGCTCTCTACCCTGGCTGACAAGAGTGAGATGCTGTCTGAAAAAGAAAAGAAATAGGCTTTGTGTTAGATAATTTTGCCCAACAATGGGCTAAGGGAATTGTGAGCATGTTTAAGGTAGGCAAGGCTAAGCTATGATGTTTGGTAAGTTAGGTGTATTAAATCCCTTTTTGACTTAATGATGTTTTCGGTTTGTAGTGGTTTATCATGATGTAATCCCATCATAAGTCATCTGTAATTTGAGGTTCCATTGATAGTGATTGACAGAGTTGGGATTAGAGTCCAGGACTGTGGCTTCAGTGTCAAAAATCAACCATAACACACAATATTGTTCCAAGCAATAAATGAGGTAACATACATAAAGAGTTTAAAACTAGTGTCTAGGCTTGGCGCCTGTGGCTCAACAGGCTAAGGCGCCAGCCACGTACACCTGAGCTGGCGGGTTCAAATCCAGCCCAGGCCCGCCAAACAACAATGACGGCTGCAACCAAAAAATGGCCGGGCGTTGTGGCAGGCGCCTGTAGTCCCA
>CAUYRH010072498.1:0-61875 GCA_963574655.1 Perodicticus potto
GTTTGTAGTCCCAGCTACTTGGGAGGCTGAGGCAAGAGAATCGCCTAAGCCCAGGAGTTGGAGGTTGCTGTGAGCTGTGTGATGCCACGGCACTCCACCGAGGGCGATAAAGTGAGACTCTGTCTCTACAAAAAAAAAAAAGTAGTTGAGAAGTTTCGGTGGCACCTGTGTCTCAAAGGAGTAGGGCGCCGGGGCCCCGTATGCTGGAGGAGGCGGGTTCAAACCCATCCCTGGCCAAAAACTGCAAAAAAAAAAAAAAAAAAAGTAGTTGAGAAGTTAAGAGGCAGAGGGACTCTTTGAGTCATTGGAGTTATGATTGAATGTAAAGATGACAGGCCAAGTAAAAAAAATAATAAATCTGGGTGATCGCATAAGGGTTAGAGTGAGGTGAAGGTTATAAGCCTTGGTGGGACCATGAGAAGATGGCAGCCTTCAAGCACAAGGGGAAACTGAGTCAAGCTGAGGGGTCCTTATGAAGAACATACTACATTCTGAACAACCAGCCTCCAAAATAAGAACAGAGGTCAAGGAGGTACAAGGATGCAGGCAAAGTTGAATGTGAAGACTTGAGAGATACACAGGTAAAAATGAGTGCCAGAATTCCCGGTGGCAGAGGATGTTTGCTGGCAGAAAGTGGTGGGGAGAACCTTCAAAGATGAAAGGTGGCAGTCAAAACCATCGTTGAGGTTAACAAGGATATGTCCTGGACATGGAAGTCAGAGAGGACAGTATTCTGATGTGCATCTGCCGGCATATTAGTCATGGCTCCTCTGAGGTTATCCCGGATTCTCCCGAATCCTCAAAAGTTACCAAAGGCAGAAAAGATGTGTTCCTCCCACAAGTCTAGCTTTGAAGCAATGTCTTCAGAGAGAGAGGAATAGGTTTCAAAATTCTGACCTTGGGAACTAGAGTCAGAGTTGCCTCCTCCAATCCTGTTTGGATCAGTCAAGCAGTTCCCTTCTACCTCAGGAGGTAGCTGGGGCTTCACACATTTCATTTCAATTCCAGTTCCAGGAGCAGAGTGGTTGAGGAAAATCTCTGGCCTAGCTGAAGACTGGAAAGATTTCCCACTCTGACGCCTTGACTTGGCTCGCCTGTTCTGGAACCATACCTGGGGAGGGCAGGAAAAAAAATGCCTGAGTTGGAGTTCTTACGCTAGTCTTTATGTACATTGATCATAAGAATAAATTACAGGGCTCAGCGCCTGTGACTCAAGTGGCTAAGGCACCAGCCACATACACCTGAGCTGGCGGGTTCGAATCCAGCCTGGGCCCGCCAAACAACAATGATGGCTGCAACCGAAAAATGTCCAGGTGTTGTGGCGGGTGCCTGTAGTCCCAGCTACTTGGGAGGTGGAGGCAGGAGACTCGCTTGAGCCCAGGAGTTGGAAGTTGCTGTGAGCTGTGATGCCACGCCACTCTACCCAGGGTGACAGCTTGAGGATCTGTCTCAAAAAAAAAAAAAAAAAAAAGAATAAATTCCAGTTTAACATCCCTTGGCTTTCTGCTCCGGAATGTTACAGTTTTCAGAAACCACTTTAGTTGACAGAAGTTTAGAGCACTTAGCTTTCTCTGCCTCACCAGTCTCAGATGCAAAATTAAAATAATAATCTTTCTGTTTTGTTTTGTTTTTTGAGATAGGGTCTCACTGTAGCTAGAGTGCAGTGGTATTTTCATAGCTCACTGTAGCCTTCGATTCCTGGGTTCAAGTGATCCTCCTGCCTTCACACAACTGGTTACCTAGAACTATAGGCTCTTACCACCAAACCAGGCTAATTTTTCTATTTTTTTTTTTTTTTTGTAGAGACAGAGTCTCATGTTTTCTTGTGTTTTTTTTTTGTAGAGACAGAGTCTCACTTTATCACCCTAGGTAGAGTGCCGTGGCATCACACAGCTCACAGCAACCTCCAACTCCTGGGCTTAGGCGATTCTCTTGCCTCAGCCTCCCGAGTAGCTGGTACTACAGGCGCCCGCCACAACGCCCAGCTATTTTTCTGTTTTGCAGTTCGGCTGAGGCTGGGTTTGAACCTGCCACCTTCGGTATATGGGGCCGGCGCCCTAGTCCATGAGCCACAGGTGCCGCCCTAATTTTTCTATTTTTAATAGAGACAGGGTCTCACTCTTGCTCAGGCTGATCTTGAACTTCTGAACTCAAGCAATCCTCCTGCCTTGGCCTGCCAGAGTGCCAGGATTACAGGCATGAGCCACTGTACCCAGTCGCCTGGTTTTGTCTACTCTTTATTTCGAAGCAATTTCATGAAAAATAGGGTCACAAATAGAAACATTTGGAATTCGTAGGAAAACAATGCTACTCTGCTTAAGATGACAGGTGTTAAAATTATTTAGAAAATCAGTTTGGTTTTGGGGTTTTGTTTTTTTTTTTTGAGACAGAGTCTCACTTTGTTGCCCTCGGTAGAGTGCCGTGGCGTCACAGCTCACAGCAACCTCCAGCTCCTGGGCTTAGGTGATTCTCTTGCCTCAGCCTCCCGAGTAGCTGGGACTATGGGCGCCTGCCACAACGCCAGGCCATTTTTTTGTTGCAGTTTAGCCAGGCTGGGCCGAACCTGCCACCCTCAGTATATGGTGCCGGCGCTCTACCCACTGAGCCACAGGCATCGCCCAATCAGACTGTCTTTTTTTTAAGACAGTCTCACTTTGTCACCCTCAGTAGAGGGCCACGATATCACAGCTCACAGCAACCTCTAACTCTTGGGTTCAAGCCTTTCTCTTGCCTCTGCCTCCCAAATACCTGGGACTACAGGCGCCTGCTACAATGCCTAGCTATTTTTTAGAGATGAGGTCTCACTCTGGCTCAGGCTGGTCTCAAGCTCATGAGCTCAGGCAACCTACCCGCCTTGGCTTCCTAGAGTGCTAAGATTACAGGCATGAGCCACCTCACCGGGCCTAGAAAATCAGTTTTGTTTTGTTTTGTTTTTTGACAGAGTCTCACTATGTCACCCACAGTAGACTGCCATGGCATCACAGCTGACAGCAACCTCAAACTCTTGGGTTTAAGCAATTCTCTTGCCTCAGCCTCCCAAGTAGCTGGGACTACAGGCGCGTGCCATAACACCTGGCTATATTTTTATTGTAGTTGTCTTCGTTTGGCAGGCCTGGGCTGGGTTCAAACCCATCAGCTCCGGTGTATGTGGCTGGTGCTCTAGCCGCTGAGCTACAGGCACTGAGCCTAGAAAATCAGTCTTTGAAAGTCTGTATTCCCTGGTCAAACTAATCAAGGAGGTATTTTGCTCAGTGGGCTTGCATGCAAAAAAATTTTCTATTTCTACTCTTCACTAATGCTGTATCTTGATTAGGAAAACTCTGCCAACTATCGAAATTGACAGCTGTTGTGACCACCAGAGATGCAGAAAAACAAGGCTACTTTTTCCCTGGTGTTTAAATTGAGGGCTCCTGGACACAGAGCAAAGTGCTACAGACTAATAGGCAAAAAGACAGGCTTCTCACTACCAACTCCAAGATTTTTTTCCTTTTTTTTTTTTTTTTTTGACACAGAGTCTCAAGCTGTCACCCTTGGTAGAGCGGGTGGCATCATAGATCACAGCAACCTCAAACTCTTGAGCTCAAGTGATCCTCTTGCCTCAGTTTTGCTATTTTTAGTAGAGATGGGGGGGGTTTCGCTCTTGCTGAGGCTGGTCTTGAACCTGTGAGTTCAGGCAATCCCCCCCACCTCGGCCTAGCAGAGTACTAGGATCACAGGCGTGAGCCACTGCACCAGGCCCTAACTCCAAGATTGTGATCTCAATTAATTTAGAATAGGCTGGGTGCAGTGGCTCATGCCTGTAATCCCAACACTCCGGGAGGCCTAGGTGGGTGGATTGTCTGAGCTCACTGGTTGGAGACCCCCTGCCTCTAAAAATAGCAGGGTGTTGTGAGAGACGCCTGTAGTCCCAGCCACTCAGGAGGCTGAGGCAAGAAAATCACTTGAGCCCCAGCACCTTTAGCTCAAGCGGCTAAAGTACCAGCCACATGCACCAGAGCTGGCAGCCCAAGCCTGCCGAACAACAATGACAACTACAACTAAAAATTAGCCAGGCGTTGTGGTGGGTGCCTATAGTCCCAGCTACTTGGGAGGCTTAGGCAAGAGAATCGCTTAAGCCCAGGAGTAGGAGTTTGCTGTGAGCTGTGACGCAACTGCATTCTACCCAAGGCGACAGCTTGAGGCACTGTCTCAAAAAAAAAAAAAAGAATTGCTTGACCCCAGAAGTTCGAGGTTGCTGTGAGCTATGATCCACAGCCCTTTACTGAGGGTGACAACGTGAGACTCTGTCTCAAAAAAATAAATAAATTGAATCTGCGCCTGTGGCTCAAGTGGCTAAGGAGCCAGCTACATACACCTGAGCTGGCGGGTTCGAATCCAGCCCGGCCGCCAAGCAACAATGACGGCTGCAACCAAAAAATGGCCGGGCTTTGTGGCGGGCGCCTGTAGTCCCAGATGCTTGGGAGGCAGAGGCGGGAGACTCTCTTGAGCCCAGGAACTGGAGGTTGCTGTGAGCTGCGATGCACTGTATCCAGGGTGACAGCTTGAGGCTCTGGCTCAAAAAAATAAATAAATAAATAAATTACTTTGGACAATAAACATGCCTTGTACTAGATTATTCACACTAACAAGCTCCAAATGCCCCCAAGATGCTGCATCCTTTCAAACCCAAATCCCAGAGCCAACATTTGCCAAGAAAGTGCCCTAGGAGGTAACGTGGTGAGCCAGCCCTGCCTTCTCTCAGCTACCATTCTCAAACTCAAAGAGGGCAGAGGGAAAGCTCAAGGGCACCTCATGTGTGTCTTCTTCCCAGATAAGGGAAAGTGTACACATACCCTGGATATTACTTTCTGGCCATTTCAAGGGACCAGATCGCCTCCTAGGAGCCCTTACGCTAATAATGAGACATACAAGTCATTGAATGCATGACTGAATTATTTCATTTAAACCTAAGGATATTATCCCCATTGTGCAGTCCAGAGCACTGAGGGAGGCTCAAGGGAAGCAAGTTACCCAGCGCTCGGCACTTAAGTGCGCACCCGGGGTGTGGCCCACAGAGTGCCCGGGGGCCTCTACCCCGCGGCACATCTGCGAACGCGGAAGATTGCTCACCTGAATCCTGGACTCGGGGAGCAGCGTGAGCGCGGCCAGGCGCTCCCGCAAGTGGATGTCGGGGTACATGGTCCGGCGGAAGACCAGCTCCAGCAGCTGCAGCTGCTCCGGGCTGAACGACGTGCGCTTGCGGCGCTGCGACGCCGACGGGGCGGCCGCGCCTCTGGGGGGCGATCGCGAGCCCGGGCCGACCGGGAGCGGCGGGGTGGGCCCGGAGCCCCCGCCGAGGAGGCCCGCGAAGGGTGCTGGGGCGCCGCGCTCCGGGCCGGGGCCCGCGGGGAGCAGGGCAGGCGCGGCGCTGCGGGACGGCAGGAAGGGCCCTCCGGCGGGGAACGGGGCGCCCTCGGCGAACTGGAGCTGGCGGGACTCTGCGGCGGCCATCGCTCCCGGACCCCAGAGCGCCTCGCGGAGCTGCACGCGCTCCAGTTATACCGCCTGGGGCCGAGGGCGGGGCCGCCGGTGGCGGTGCCATCAAAGGCGTGGGCGCGGGGAGGCCCGTGTCTCTCGGGGTGCGAGCCCGCCCCCGGGCCCGCCAGACTGCGGTGGGAATAATCGCTTCCGCTGACCGTGGGATGGAGGGAGGGAGGGAGGCGTGAACTTGGAAGCAGCCCCCTCCGTCGCCCCTCTGCTCATCCGCCCCGCCAGCCCGGCCGCCGCAATCAACATCTCCCAAAAGTCTGGCCGGAGAGGGGCAGCCCGGAGTGGCCGAGGGTGTGGCCCAGCGCGCGCAGAAACCCCCACCTCCGAGTCCGAGGAGCCCAGGCCCTTGGGCCGAGCTGGGTCTCCCATGACCGGCCATCAAGCCTTGCCTTTTCTTCCTTCTGACATTATCAAAGGCATTTATTTACCACCCCTGCTACGTGCTAGACCCTATACCAGGTTGGTCAAACAGCCCAGCCTCTGCCCTCTGCAAGTTTCCCTAACATCCCAATCTGAGCAGGGGTAAAGATAAAGGACCCTGGGGGGACGGGGCAGTACACCTTTCCAGAGAAGAGGGTGGAAGAAATCCTGTCTGGAATATCCGCAAGGTCCCACCTGCAAGGCTGTCCTAGCCGGGGCAGGGTTGAAAACGGCGCCCTCGTTGTCAACCAATTACCAGACGCCTAATTCGGCCTTTCTGAAGATACTTCAGACCTTCGTTCCTCCCTCCGCCCTTGGGGCTCTTTCAAGGCTCGCGTGTTATTCTGCTTTGCACTGTGGTTGCGGTTTATATATCTGCCTACTACATTATAAAGTCTTAGAGAGCAGGGCCGGACACAGTGGCTCACACCTGTAATCCTAGCACTCTGGGAGGCCGAGGTGAGTGGACTGCTTGAGCTCAGGAGTTGGAGACCAGCCTGAGCAAGAACAATTCCCCATTTCTAAAAACTAGCCCGGCGCTGTGGCAGGAGTCTGTAGTCCCAGCTACTCTGGAGGCTGAGGCAAGAAAATCACTTAAGCCCAAGAGTTTGATGTTGCTGTAGGCTGTAACGCCAGGGCATTCTAGCGAGGTGTGACTCTCGCTCTCAAAAAAAAAAAAGGTCTTAGCAGGAATCCACTTCAGTCATCCATGGCGTGTCTGTTGTGTACACCTACTCTGGGTGAGGCACCACCCTAGACCTTCAATGAATGAATGAATGTTGAATTGGATGCCCCTGGTTCACCTTAGAGAAAAGAGACACCAATGGTCCTCTGTGAGAACTGCCTGGGCACAGTGTAAGTCCTCAGGAGAAGAGCAGGGAAGTCCAAGTCTCCTTGCTCCCAACACCTGAGCACTGATTTCACCAAGACCATTCAAAGGGGGCTCTTTATTGGGAAGGTCTTTCAGGACACAGTCTCCATCCTGTCTCTTTCCATTCAGGAATGCGGACAGTCTCTCAGAAGAACTTAGGTATTTTCACCCTGGGTGCACATTCCAAGTGTCAAAGCACAGTTGACACAGTTGGGGCTGCTGCGAAGAGGAGTGCTAGGCTTCATTCTCTCCTGGGTGGGGCGGGAGGTGGGCGAGTTGGGTGCTGTGTCCCACTCTCACTGCAGCTGCTGAGGCTTTTCTAGGTGGCCTGACCATCCCAACACTTGCTCTAACATCTCCCCAACACACACACACACATCTTTTTTTCTTTTCCTCTTCTTCCCTGTCTCTTTTATTCTTTTCTCAGGCCACTGAGGTTTTCGGGCTAGGAAAGTATGGGTTGGACCTATTTTTCTATGCTCATTTGTTCTTTTTTCTTCTTTCTTTCTTTCTTTTTCTTTCTTTTTTTTTTTTTGTAGAAACAGAATCTCACTTTCTCGCCCTGGGTTGAGTGCTGTGACATCACAGCTCACAGCAACCTCCAACTCCTGAGCTTAGGCGATTCTCTTGCCTCAGCCTTCTGAGTAGCTGGAACCACCACAACACCCGGCTATTTTTTTGTTGCAGTTTGTCCAGGGCCAGGTTTGAACCTGCCACCCTTGGTATATGGGGCCAGCGCCCTACCCACTGAGCTACAGGTGCCACCTTTATTATTATTTTTTTTTTTTTGAGTTAGATCTCTGTTGCCCCAGCTAGAGTGTAATGGGGTCAGCATAGCTCACTACACCCTCAATCTCTTGGGCTCACGTGATCCTCCCACCTCAGCCTCCTGGATAGTTGGGACTTTAGGCACATGTCACCACACCCAGATAATTTTTCTGCTTTTGTAGAGCTGAGGTCTCACTCTTACTTAGGTTGATCTCAAACTCCTGGCTTCGAGCAATATTCCCACCTTGGCTTCCCAAAGTGCTAGGATTACAGGAATGAATCACCTCGCCCAACCCTCGTTCATTTTTTAGTTCATTATTTCAAAAAGCCATTGGTGAAGTGGCACTGTGCTAGGCCATGTTTTATGTGTGTTATTGCTATACCAATTTTATAGATCAGGAAATGTACCACAACCCAGACAGGCCCATATAACTTCACAGCCAGTGTGCCAAGTTGACTTTGATACATTAGGCCCCCCCCCCCCCCCGTTACACTGAGCTCCCCTGCCACCCTCAGGAGAAGGGTGAAGCTCCAGCCTCTCTCTAGTCTTGGGGGTTGTTGTCTTTCAGGTAAATTGGGATCATTAGGCCCCTGGTCACAGGCTACAGTGATGAATGCATTGCTGTAGATACTTAAACCAGGAAGCCAGCCCCAGAAGGACACCAGAGGTTTGCTGGCTGCTGGCCAGGATCTGATGCAAAAGCCAGAGAAGGCCTGGGCAACCCAGTAACTGCATAGAAGTCAGGGGTCATGGGAATTACCCAGCCTGTTGTGTGGAATTTCCCCAGGTTCGTTGTTCAAGACTCATTCCTCTGCTGACATCTGCTCATTGTGAGGGGATCCCAAGCCTGCCCCTGTCTTACAACAGGCCAGGGAAATGGACCCGTGGAGACTGATGACGTTCTGGGTCTTCACCGAAGCAGTAGTGGTTTAGTGAAGCAGTCTGAGCATGTAAAGCAGTCTTTTCTCTGTCTTTTAAACTTGTGGTAAGAAATCCAGCATTCAATTTGTGGTTTCATAATCCTCCAAACTGTTTAAACAGGCAGTATGTTCTTATGACTATTTGCCTGAGAGTTTGTGTTGGATTACAATACATATATATATATATATATATATTTTTTTTTTTTTTTTTTTTAAGACAGAGCCTCAAGCTGTCACCCTGGATAGAGTGCCTTTGCATCACAGCTCACAGCAACCTCCAATTCCTGGGCTCCAGCGAGTCTCCTGCCTCCGCCTCCCAAGTAGCTGGGACTGCAGGCACCCGCCACAACGCCTGGCCATTTTTTGGTTGCAGCCGTCATTGTTGTTTGGCGGCCTGTGGCTAGCGCCTTAGCCAGTTGAGCCACAGGCGCCGAGCCATTTTATATTGCTCCTTTGACCAGTATGAAGTGTCTATCTTTGTCTTTCTTAACTAAAGTTGCTTTGAATCCACTTGTATCTGAGAATAAGATTGCAACCCCTCTTTTCTTCTGATTTCCATTTGCTTGAAACACTGTTTTCTATCCCTTAACCCTGAGTCTTGATTTGTCCTTCAGGGCTAGGTGTGTCTCCTAGAGACAGCATATGGATGGCTTGTGTTTTTTTTGGGGGGGGGGTTGTTTTTTTTTTTTTTGCAGTTTTTGGCCAGGGCCAGGTTTGAACCTGCCTCCTGCGGTATATGCAGCTGGCACCCTACTCCTTGAGCCACAGGCGCCGCCCTGGCTTGTATTTTTTTATCTCATCAGCCAGCCTGTGCCTCTTCAGTGGAGAATTCAATCCATTGACATTTATTGAGAGTATCAATAAGTATGGTGGAATTCTATTTATCTTATTACGAGATAGTTTGTTATGTAGATTTATCCTTTGTGCCACTGTAGAAACTAAGCTCTGGCCTTTGGCTTCTAGGTGTTTACTTTGATGGTGGTCCATTGTGGTGTTCAGTATTGAGAATAGGTCTATGTATTTCCTGTAGAGCTAGTCTTGTGACAAATTTCCTCAGTGCTTGTATATCTGCAAAAGATTTGATTTCTCCATCAATTTTGAAGCTAAGTTTAGCAGGATACAAGATTCTGGGCTGAAAATTATTTTGTTTAAGGATGTTAAAGGTGGATGATCTTGCTCTTCTGGCTTAGAAAGTTTCAGTTGAAAAGTCTGCTGTCATCCTAATGACTCTGCCTCTGGAGGTCAATTGGCACTTATTACTAGCTACTTGCAGAATTTTCACCTTCATCTTGACTTTGGACACGTTCATTACATTGTGTCTTGGAGAGTCTCTGTTAGAGTTAAGGTAACCCAGTGTTCAATATCCATCTGAAAAGAGTGGGTCAAGTTCTTTAGTAAAACTTGGGAAGTTTTCATTTATGATAGTCTCCAGTAGGGCTTCCATACCTTTGAGACAATTGTCTTCCCCTTCAGGGATTCCTATTATCCATATGTTTGAATGCTTCATGGCATCTTGTAGTTCTCTAAGCATCTGCTTTGCTTTCTCTCTTTTTTTCTGACTCTGTAACTACCTGTGTTAACTCAAAGACTTTAGCCTCTAACTCTCATGTTCCCTCTTCTCTGTGGTCTAATCTATTTTTGATACTTCTACTGCTTCTTTACTTTTCCTGACTGTCTCCTTCATTTCCTTAAGCTCATCCATATATTTTCTATATTCTACATACCTCTCTTCTGACTTTTGGTTCTATCTTTCTATTTTCTCTTCCATTCCCTTTATTATCTTAATCATCTATATTTTAAATCCCATTTCTGTCAGATTCATTAATTCTTTTTAGTATGAGTCTTCTGTAAAAGCTTCCTCGTGGCCCCTGGGAGGAGTTGCTCTGTTTTGGTTTTTCATGGTACCTGAATTTTTCTGTTGGTTCCTCCTCATGTGTGCTTTCTTCTTGTTCACCTGTTTGTGCACAATTTTCCTTCTCAGTTTCTCCTTTGTTTCAAATTACCTTGTCTCGGAGTTTATGTGATAAAGAGACCTCTTGGTGTGAGGCCAAAATGGGGAGAAAGGTAAAGAGCAGGCAGGGAGAATTAGGGGGAAAAGAAAGAGTAAAAGAGAAGGAAAGAATAAAAGAAAAGAAAAAAAGGGAAGGAGGAATAAAAGAAGAATAAGAGAAAATACTTGGAGAACCAGAGAGCAGGTGGTCAGGAAAAGAGGCTGAGAGTAACGGAAGAAATGGTACTGATCAAGATGGTGATAAGGTCACGCTTGTAACTCAAGCGTTTTGAGAGGGCTGCACTGGGAGGGTTCCTCAAAATCAGGTGATCTTTACCAGCCTAAGCAGAGCCAGACTCTTCCTCTGCCAAACCTAGGAAGGGAAGGACAGGGAAAAAACAAAAACCACTAAGGAAAAATTAAATAAGAATGAAAACAAAACAGAAAAATTTCTGCAGCATGGTCTTGCCAATACTATCTTCCTAGGGCAGAGGTAGAAAGGTCTCTTAGCCCCCAGAGCCTGATCCCTGCTGTGGCCTACCTGCCAGACCACAGCTGTGTCCCTCTCAGCTCTCAGAAAACAAACAAATAAAAAGAAATAATATTAAGATAAGAATAGATAAGGGAAATTAAAAATACCATTGTATCTAATAGAGGAGAGAGAGGGAAGTGGAGTAAAGAATGAAAGGAGAAAGGCAAGAAAAAGGAATGGGATCTCTTAGCTGTTGCTAAGATTATTGTGGGAGAGATGAGAGGTGGTAGAAGAGTCTCTGTCCAAAGAGAGAATGTACTGGAGTGAAACATGGAAAGAGAATAAATGAGGCTAAAATACTGTAACCAAAAAAGACAAGAGCTCTTGCTCTTGATGAAAGTAAAAATACAGGTTAAGAAAAGAACTAACCATACAAATAAGCAAGAAACAGAACACATCAACACAAAAAATCAAAAAGCTCTAAATAACCAAAAATAAGCGAGCTCAGTATCAAAAAAACAAAGGAACAATAACAACATAAAGGAGAAAATACTAACAAGAAGAAAAAATAAAATAAAAAACTAATTATATGTGTGTGTGTATATATATGTGTGTGTGTGTATATATATATATATATATATATATATATATAAAAGTGTGCACACGTGTGTGTGTGTGTGTGTGTGTATATATATAGCGAGAGGGTCTGAGTGTAGTGAGTAGGAATATATTTGTGTTGCAATATATTACCAGGACATCAGGTGGCGCTGTAGTTTTAGGGGGTGGCTAGGCACCCATAGCTCAATGGGTAGAGTGCCAGCCTCCTGTTCTCAGGCTGGCAGGTTCAAACCTGGCCTGGGTCTGCCAAACAAAAAACCCCCAACTCTGAACATACTGAATTGTACTCTTTAAATGGATGGATTGTATGGTATGTGAATTATATTTTCGTGAAGCTGCTAAAAAATGGCTTTGCCATTTACTAATGTCTGACCTTCTACAAACCACTTATCTTCTCTGTACCTTGATTTTCTCATCTGTAGAATGGCTCTGTGTAGGATCATTGCAAGAATCAAATAAATTAAATCACGTCAAGTGCTGAGAACATTGCCTAGTACATAGGAAGCTCTCCAAAATGTAACATCTAGAAAAACTATTTTAGAAACATATTTCTGTAAACCATATTTTAGCAAAGTATGGAAATCCTTCTTTCTTTATCCCCTGCTCCTTCCCTTCCTTTCCCCCTTTCTTTCTTTAACTTTCTTTCCCCAGCAAATGAGAAGGAAACACAATGGGAAAACACGGGAAGATCTCAGATCCTGGGAAGTCACTTATCTCAATTTTCAGGGTTGAACGAATATACCCAAGCCTAGAAATGAGTGTTTTTTAATTAGTACTTAAGGCTAAAATGTGTGTCTTTCAGTAGTCCTCATTATTAAGCCTACAGGAAAGAATGTTCTCTGCCCTGCTGGGCCTCTGTGCAAGCAGAAATCCCTGCTTCTAGCAAAGCTCACATTCACAGACCAGCACATCACTCCTCATGATGCGCTTCAGATTTTCATTTCCTCTCTTAAAAAACAAATATGTGAATAATATTACTTTTCGGGGAAATATATATGAGAACTCATAATTCTCAAGTTTTAAGTGGAGAGGGGTCAAGTCCAACCCTCACGTGCAGCTGTAAAGTGTCCCTCTGTGTCCCTTGGGAGGGCATCACAGCCCAGCTCATTAAGTCACAGTGCACCTCCTCACCCCGCTCCTTCTTTGCAGACATCTGTTCAATAAAAGCAGCCACGTATCTTCAGAGATGATATACGACGCATGTTAAAGTTGGGTTTTGATCATTCTCAGAACAGAGTTGCTGGCTGCAGTCTGCCCTGAACCGTGGGAGGGACACGGTCTCTGGCAGACAGGAGAGGCCACTGCTGCCCAGGGTCCTTTAGGGAGTTTGTTGAGCAGGGTCTGGGAGCATGACGTGCTGGTTCACCAGCCTCTGTCATGTCACCTCCCCGTCCCCTACTGACCCCAGCACACAAGGTGAATGGAGTTGCAGGTGCCCTGGGGAAGGCCTTGTCTCCCACAGTGAAGTAGAACAAAGTGTTTGCTTTCCCTGGGCCAGATGTTCACAGCCCGGTGGCCAATGGCCCTGCGCTAGGGAAGGGAGGGAGGGAGGGATGCACAGACCTGCAGCCTCCCTGCCTGGCCTCTGCCGGGTCTCTGCCTGCTCTGTGTTTGTCATCCAGTTATCACAGACACGGTAACTGCAATGATGGCTGAAGTCTAGGCGGCCTCATGTGCCCGCCAGCATGGTAAGCAGTTTACAGGTGAGACACTGCTTGTCCTCCTCACTGCACCCCAACGGAAGCATCATCATTCACGTCCCTGCCACATAAGCGGTGGGACCGAGAAGAAAACGAGTGTCACTTGAGTTAGGCCCTCGTGCCTGAGGACAGAGTGATGAGCCTGCCAGGGGGGTTGGAAATTAGTTCCAAAGGTGGCCTGGGACCAGAAGGAACAGGGTCGGGTGAAGGGACTGAGCCAGGCAGCTGTCTTCTCAGCTCTGCAGACACCTGCACCACCGCCAGGTGCTTTAAGGCACTGCCATGTCTCAACTTGACCCTCACAGGAGCCCCTCCCGGGTCTTGCCCACTATAAACTAGTGTCTACACAGAGCCCGAGGGGCTTTCTTGGAGCTGGAAGGGCATGTCACTCCTCTCTCAAAACCCCAGAACACCTCCTTCTTCTCACAAGAACCACAGGGGCTGGAGCACCCAGGTGTCTTGCCCTTCTGCCTCCCACATCCCCCTCACTCCTCCGCTCCCTCCCTCTCCCAGCTGCTCTGGACTCCTTGTCGCTGCTCCACCAGAGCTTTGGCACCATCTGTGCCCTCTGCCTGGAAGCCTTTCTCCAGATAGCTATGGGCCTACTCCCTCCCAGGCCCTGCTCAGATGTCAGCTCACCTGCTCTGCTTCAATGCTCCAGAATTCTTCCCAGAGCTCGAGTCTGTCCCCCTCTCTCCTACCACAGGCCCATGATTCCAAGATCTGTCTGGAAGGCCTCAGGGAAGCTGGCCTCCTGCCTCAGTCATTCTCTCTCTGTCTTTCCTCCCCCTGGCAGGTGGGTAGCAGGCCCTTGGAGCCCCTGCTCGGCAACCTGTGAGAAGGGCTTCCAGCACCGGGAGGTGACCTGCGTGTACCAACTGCAGAATGGCACACACATTGCCACACGGCCCATCTACTGCCCAGGCCCCCGGCCAGCACCGGTGCAGAGCTGTGAAGGTCAGGACTGCCTGTCCATCTGGGAGGCATCTGAGTGGTCACAGGTGGGTGCCTGGGTTTGCTGCTGGGGCTAAAATCACCGTCAGAGCTTCTAGGCCTTGTCCACAGGAACCCCAACACAGCACCTGTCACCCATGGTGTTCATGACCGGTTCCCTCGCATCACAGCCCTCACCCGCCCACATGCCTGCTCAAAGTAGACTCTAGCTCACATATTCTCAAATTCAATCTGACATTGCAACATGGCTGCAAAAGCAAGAATATGTCTGGTGCCCACCATGTGTTCGTGTTTGTATATGTTGACACCACGGTGAAAGTACGATTTGATCTCATTTCCCACAGCAGTTGTCACACAAAGGTGGATAGACAGATGGACTCCCACTGACCTTTCCATTCTCCGCTGGGCACTTCTGCACTGCAACGTGGTCTGGCTGGGAAAGCCTCAAGGCTTCCCTTGAACTCCACAGCAGTGTGTAGGCTGCATGAGTGGGATGCCAGGGGGGACAGCTTTTAGTGTACAAGTCATAGTTACAAATCTCGTGCCATGAAACATTTTAGAAAGGGGTCAATGAAGCCTAAAATCTGCGTTTTGAAGGCTGGTCCTGGGAAGATGATTGTATCTTTGGTAATGTCATCGTTTTGGGCTTTGCATTGACTTTGCATGGATTTTCGATTTTGTTTTTTTGTTGTTGTTTATGATGTGGTTGTTTTTTTCGATTTTGACTTTGATTGGCTATACAACAACAAAAAATAGCTGAATAAAGGTCATGCTTCCCTCAGGTCTCTCACCTAACATAGTCTAGGGGAACTCAAAGAGGCTCCATCCAAGACACTCTTCAGTGTGGAGAATATTAAAAGGTCCTTTCTATAGGGGGGGCACAGCGGCTCACGCCTGTAATCCCAGCACTCTGGGAAGCCAAGGCAGGTGGATTGCTTGAGTTGAGGAGTTCAAGACCTACCTGAGCAAGAGTGAGACCCCTGTCTCTACTAAAAATAGAAAAACTAGCTGGGCATTGTGGTGAACAGGTATAGTCCCAGCTACTTGGGAGGCTGAGGCAAGAGCATTACTTGAGCCCAGAAGTTTAAGGTTGCTGTGAGCTGTGATGTACTCTACCCAGGGTGACAGAGTAAGACTTTATTTCAAGAAAATAACAAATTTAAATTTTAAAAAAGTTCCATTTTATTGCCAAACAGTTGAAATTATTTTGAATAAAACAGTAGTTAGCCCATTTTTAATGAACAAAAAGTCTATCATTGGTTGCTCTCGACCTGAGTTTAATTTTCAGACAGATCTTGACATGTACTTATTTAAAATCTTTACCCCTTATATTTTAGGAAAAGAGGATAGTTTTCAAATTTGTTGTTAGATTTTTCTTTTTCTTTATATGTGTTTAGGTTTATAAGTGTAACATTTGAGAGACTTTGTTTTTCTGGAAGGAGAGAGACAGGCATTCCGTCTCTCTTTCTGTTTCCCAGGGGAGCCATACAACCTCCAGGGTCTGGTTCTTTTCTTTTTCTTTTTTGTAGTGTTTGGTCAGGGCCGGGTTTGAACCCACGACCTCTGGTATATGGGGTTGGTGCCCTACTCCTTGAGCCACAGGCGCCACCCTAAGGTCTGGTTCTTGATCTAAGCAAGATTCATGCTTTAACCACATCAACACCATACATTTTCCACTCAGAAACTCTTAGAGGGGGAAAAAATACCCCCCCCCTCAACTGACGTCATCATTTATCATTATAACACTGAAGATTATGATGTTTGGAAAATGTGAGATGATCGGAGTAAGATTTAAAGAAATTTTTGTATGTCTTTGCCTCTGTACGTACCTAATCCTAGTCCTGAACTAGTATCCACACCAAGCTGTCTAATTCTGGCTCAGCCCCAGCTTGAACCAAATGCTTCCTTCTAACCATTTAACTTGGAATCAAACCATCTGCTCATGAGAAGCTCACAAAAATGGTATTTCTGCCACTTCACCACATGCTGACACCCCGAGAGCCTTTCTTCTTTTGTAAGCAAATGAGTTTCATGTCTCATGGGCAAACATTTACTGATGGCTTTAACTCAGCCATCACTGTGTAAAGGAGGGGGTCACTCACTGTGTTCCCCACCCCCAGTTTCTTCCTGGCTTTATTAGAAGCAGGATCAAATACACATATTTAGAAGGAAGGGAAGGTAGGGAGTCCCTCCTGCCCTCAGCTTCTGGGAAGCCCCAGGATCCTTGATGGGAACCAAAGAGAGAAACTGAACACAGCCCCACTTGGGGCCCCCAGGTATCAGTCAGCAGCACCCCCATTGTGAAAGGACGAAGACTTCAAAATAAGGGGGGCTATTGGTCAGAAATGGACAGGACACTCAGTGCTTGAAGAACACAAAAAAGAAAAGATCAAGAGCAGAGCAAAGTCCCTTGAAAGCCACCCCTGTCCCTGCCTACAGGTCCTAAGAAGTATGTCTGCTCTGCCAACTCTCCCAGGGACCCCCAGGCGTTTCCGAAGTGTGTGTTTTTTCTAACACTAACCAGTCTAAATTAGTCTTGAAAGGAAACCCCACAGGACATTGAGACAGAGCTGAATTGAATTCATGGGAAAGAGAAAGCTCGATACTATTTTAGGACAGATGTTAATAACAGAAATATCAAGAATAGTATTTGTCCTTTGCATATGTGTTTTTCACTGGACACAGCAGAACTTTTTTTAAAAGTTGAGTTTGTTATAACTCTGAGTCACAGCTGTCACCTGCCATACTTTCTGTAACCTGAGCAAGTATGAAATCTCCTTGGCAGAATCCAACCTTCAGCCCACTGTCTCCCTGAATTACATGTCTACATCCATGGGGAAGTCACCTGCTGGTCCGCAAGCAGCATGTCAGAGGGTGGGCTCCCCAAGCCCGGCTTCCCACACACTTGTCAGGTTTGTCCTCCCCAATGCCACAAGTAGCTCTTCCCGAGCTCCCTTCTCCTTTGGTGTTGGAGCTAGGAAGCACTCTTTCCACCCTAGGCACTCTCCCTCCCCAAAGCCCTCTGTGGGGCAGGCTGCAGGCAAGTTCCCTCTCTTCTGTCTCTTGTCATTCCTCGTGCTGCCTAAGGGCATGGGAACCCTGAACTCCTAGAGGTTTGTGCATCATTCATCACCCCTAAGGCTCTCCCCATGCCCCTTGCCAGGTCTCCCAGGAAGTAAGTAAATAGCCAAGGGAACATTCCTCTGCTACCATTCTTGGTGTCCACATTAAAACATCCGCTGGTGCTCTCTGCCTGGCTTCCCACCTGCCTTATGAGGAGTCACCCGGAGCTTTATTTTCTGTCTGCTCCTCCTTCTCCATCCCAAATCAGGGCCTTTGTCCCAAGCTGGCCCAGGCAGAGCAGGTGCACAGCTGAGAGGAGCCAAAGCCTCAGACCTCAGACCTGCTGCAGGGGCCTTGCTTTGCTCCAGCTCGTCCCTGTCCCCCATCCTTACTTACTGCAATTGCCCTTTGAATTCATGCACTGCATTGGACTTTTGGACCTGAAAAATAGCCACGAAATTCTGCCCCCCTCGTTTGACCTTCTGCACGCCCTGACTCTTTCCACTCCTGCCCCCTGTGTCCCTCCTGTAACACTGGTCCCTCTGAGTACAAGGACTCTGCAGACCATGAGCTTTCTGAGGTCCTCATCTTTACATCTTCATACCGGGTGTGGCACATGGTAGGGACCTAATAGGTCTTCATGGACTTGAATCAAACTGGACTGGATTAAGTATTCCAACGGTGTCTTGCAGTGTTCTGCCAACTGTGGTAAAGGGACACAGAAACGGACAGTCACATGCACCAACTCCCAGGGGAAATGTGACGCCTCCATGAGGCCAAGAGCGGAGGAGGCATGCGAGGACTACTCCGGCTGCTACGAGTGGAAAACGGGGGACTGGTCAAAGGTGAGGACAGCATCCTGGCTTTCTGCCCCCCACCAGTGCAGGGGGCTTGAGCTCTGGGAACTCAGTGAAGGGCCCCAGTTCTAGGAGGTGGTCTCTGTCCAACCAGGCAAATTCATGTTCTTTCCACACACTGCACCTACCCGTGACCTCACATGCTTCCTCCCCTGCTTCTCGTGCCCACTGCACCAGCTCTGCCCCTCAGATCCCAGGAGGCTTCTGTTGTTTCACTCACATTCAGGAGGAAAACTGGCTGCAGCCCAGAGCGGGGAGAGCTGCGTGCAGAGCTGCGTGCAGTGTGCTGGCTGATTCAGAGGGTCCTGGGGGGCATCACTTCTCACCTGTAGGAGCCTGGGACAAGGGTCTGGAGCATGCAGGGGCAGGAGAGAACAGGAGGGGTGTCTCAGAGTCACTAGAGCAGCACCCTCAGGGGGCAAGGAAGGTTACATAGCAATTGACTATTATTTTGAGTAAAAACGTTCTTTGGTCTTTTTTTTTTTTTTTTTTTTTTTTTTGAGATAGGATCTCACTCTGTTGCCCATGCCAGGGTCCTATGGCAACAGCCTCAAACTCCTAGGTTCAACAGATCCTCTTGCCTCAACCTCCTGAGTAGTTGGGATGAAAGGAGCCCCCTACGATGCCCACCTAATTTTTTCTATTTTTAGTAGACATGGGGTCTTGTTATCACTCAGGCTGGTCTCAAACTCCTGAGTTCAAGGGATCCACCCACCTAGGCCTCCAGAGTGCTAGGATTATAGGCATGACCACTGCACCTAGCTAGAAATTCTTTGTCGTTTAAACTTTGTCTTAGTCATTCACCTGATATCTTTGAATGATTCTGTTTACTGGGAACTGAGGTGAACACCACTTCCCTGTGCAAGAACCTTCCAGTAGGTTCTCTAGAGAGTCTTTTCACAAAGCTGAGCAATGTGTAAAGAAAGCATTGTGTGTGTGTGTGTCCTTATGGTCTTGGTTGGCAGCCGGAAAACTCCCTGCTTGCCTGTTCTGGTCTCTCTTCACTCAGAGGTTACAAACTGGTGACCAGGAACCACTGGGTTTTGCTCAGCCTGTATCATATCTTAAGCATTTTGAAATTAGTTGCTAACATTTAAAAATGGGAACATTTTGCCTGAAAATTTGCATTTTTACTTGGGTCTGAAGATCTGGCAACATGGCCCCAGCAGATCATTTGGTTTCTGCCTCCACTTTATGGAAGGAAAAGTGTTGTGTCCATTGGAAAGCAAAACTTAGTGAGAATCTAATTTCTTGAGCAATGCCTCTACCTCCCTTACCAGCCCAAGTCAGAATACAAACCTTTCCAAACCCCTTGAGTACAAAATAAGACAGAGTCCTCAGTTCCTAGTTTGCCTGGCTATACAAAATTGCCACTTCTGTGTAATAGTAACTTTGAGGAAGAATAAAAACACCTCTGTCCTATTTACTCCCTGATCAAAACTTCGGACCAAAGCAATAAAATGGAGACCATCAATCGGCAGTGATGTCACACCGTCACTTGGGTATTAATGAAGTCCAGTATGGAGCTTCCAGGATGAATCCTATACTGGAGAGAAGCTTAACATTAAGGCTTTTGCAACAGAGATAAGCACTCAGAGCCATGAGAATCTGGGATCATGTGATAGAGACACTTAGGGAGGTGTCTCTATAGATTTGCACCTCTGACTCTCTACTTATGCAGTCTTAACCTCTCTGACCCTCAGCTCTTTATCTCTGACATGGGAGTTGTGCGTGCTGGCCCTGCCTGTTTCTCAGAGATGCTTAGAGGTTTCAAGGGGCTAATATACGTGACTAAGCACTTTGACAACTAATCCCATTTCACTGCCTAAAGTGCTCACACTTGCAGGCCACAGTCCCCAGGACTGCCCATTCTGCTCTGATTTAACTTTGTCTTGTTAGTAGGGCTTCCCAGTCTTCTCAGCATGATGCTGAGAAATGTTGTCTCCTATCCAAATACATCCAGACCCTGCCTGAGAAAGGTCACCAGTCCTAGCCCGAGGAAATGTAGGTGAGCAATCCACATTAGCAGTTTCATTTCTAATTCATAAGCAGAATATTTGCAAATGTTCTGTGTCAGCACTGTCTAAAGAATTGATGATTACATGATGCCCTAAGCAGATATGGAAGGGGAAACTCCCCAACATGGTCATTGTCTAATACCATCATTTGGATGCCAAATGCCCGGGTGTGAAATGGAATAAAGTTGTCATTACAGTTGGGAACTAGCAGGGTTCTAGTGATCACACTCTAAATGCAACCTATACTATTGTTGACACTTGTGCCCCAGGTGTCCTGGGGACAGGAGGAAGAGAAGAGGAGTGGTCAGTTCCAGGACCAAGCCACACGTGCCCATCTTAGGTTGAAGGTACCTCGCACTGATTTCCTCTTTGGGTTATACCACTGTGCCTCATGTCACTGGTCCTCTCTAGTTAGGGTCATTATCCCTGTTGTACAAGAGAGGAAATAGAAGCTCACATGCCCCCACTTCTCTGGCAGAGTCCCGGCACCTGGACCCCAATTCAGTGCTCAGGTCATATGGTAGAAAAGCCAGAACAGCTCAGGGAGTCACAGTGATGATGCCTTGAGCCAGGGGTACCTGCAGATGGTCATTGCCCAGCCAGGGCCTGGGTTTCTTTAGCCTAACATTCTGATTTTGAGGACTAACTGGACAATTTCATTTGTTTAAGTACAATGAGCTTCCAACAAAACACCAAAGGATGAGTAGGAATAGTACATGATAAGCTCAGCACAGCCCTGCCGAGACCTGGTGGCTCATGTATCCTGTGAGCCTTCCCTCCTCTGCTGTTCAGGGCCACTCCCTGGCCACAGACTCGGCACACAGAGCCCCCTGGGAATGCCTTCTAGGCCAACTAGAGCCTGTGTCTGGTTGTCTTCTTTTCATCAGCCATGCCCGGCTTTTAGCAGAATCAAGTGTTGGGAGCCACAGCACCCACTTTTGCCACAACATAATCAATCGTCCTTGGCAGTCAGAACAAGAAGGATTGATGGAAAGGTCTCCCTGCAATCTTGGCCACTCTTCAGGGCTGACATGTGACCAGCATGCACCAAGGCATTGTGGAAAGTGCTCCACAGAGGTGCCCGGGCCTGGGGAAGGTCTGTCCTGCCCAGCAGGGAGGACCTGTAGGGACAGTAAACGGGAAGTCCGTGTATGGTGGGGCAAATGGATGGGGCTGCACACATCAACCCAGAGGCCTCGCTGCCCTCCTGTCCACCATCTGCACCACACAGGTCTGGAGATTGGCCCATCGCTTTTTCCTCTCTGCCTTTCATGGACCAGTGGAAGAACACAGTTCCCATGGAGCCTGCATCCTCACTCCCTTAGTGACTGGCTGTGCAAGTGGGCTCGTGCAGGGTGGATCTTCCCCAGTGTTTTCTCTTGTCTGGACTGTTTGGATTTGCTTCACGGCCCACATGCCGACCAGCTTGCAGGGGATGTCATCGTCACATAGGTGGGGTCTGCTGCATTTTTAAACCAGTCACTGTGGTGTCCTTTCCTGTAACCAGCCTCTAAACCATGTGTTGGTCTTTGAAGGCAATAGATAAGTTAGCTAAAAGGAAATTAGATAAAAGGCTGAACACTGTCAGAGGGGCACTATGTCTGTGAAGTTGTTTAATTCAAGTAGTGCCCTAGTTTCTCGTTCCTGGGAGGACAATGCTGCAGCTGCAAGTGTGCTGGGCTCTTAGCACTTGTGATGGAACCCCCTTCCCTGTCATCCCAGACTGGGCAAATGGCCAAGCCCTAACCAAAGTCTTGTAAGAGAGACACTTCCAGGTCCCATCCCTGTCTGGGGCGTTACTCTTGCTCTGGTGTGTTTGACAAATGACCCGCAGCTGCCTTTCCCCCTGGCCTATTCACTCTTTCCAGAAAACAATGCAAATCCTGTTTTTACCCACTGAATACTAGGTCTACATATTCAACTCCAGAGGAGGAGCAAATCTCATTTCTTTTCAGAATAGCTCGACTTTGAAATACTTCAGATTCAAGACCAGGGACATTAATCACCACTGAAATGATGGGATGTTTGCAAGGAGAAGAAACAAATTATAATGGATGGTGTTTTGAAGAAAACCATAGGCTCTCCATGTTAAGAGTATGGTGTTCCCTTATGCTGAAAAGATCAAAGTGGTAAGGAAGACAGACGAATGGCCAACAAACATATGAAAAAATGCTCATCATCTTTAATCATCAGAGAAATGCAAACTAAAACCACCCTGAGATACCACCTAATCCCAGTGAGAACAGCACACATCCCCAAGTCCTAAAGCTGCAGATGTTGGTACAGATGTGGAGAGAAGGGAACACTTACACACTGCTGGTGGGATTGCACACTAACACAGCCTCTTAGGAAAGAAGTATGGAGAATCCAAAGAACTCAAAATAGGCCTTATATTTGATCCCACAATCCCATTACTGGGTATCTACCCAAAGGAAAAAAATCATTTTATCATAGCACATTTGTACTGTTTATCACAGCTCAATCAACCCAAGTGTCCATCAACCCATGAACGACTAATCAGTTGTGGTATATGTATACATGGAATACTATACAGCCTTTAAAAAAGATGGAGACTTTACATCTTTTGTATTAACCTGGATGGAGTTGGAGAACATTCTTTTTTGTAAAGTATCACAAGAATGGAAAAGCAAAGTATCCAATGTACTCAATACTAACATGAAGCCAGTAGACGAACTAATGCAAACTCACACAAGGGCAAAACTCAATTTAACTCAAACTGGGGGGAAGAGAATGGGCAGAAAGTAGAGGAGAGAGGGGGGTTGGTGTGCTCCCACCTAAGGAACACAGTGTAATGGGACAGGGCACACCTCCTGGGTGCAGGGCAAAACTAACAGGGACCTTACCTAACAAATGCAAATATCGTAACCTAATTATTTGTACCCTTATATTAATCTGAAAAAAAAATCAAAGGGGTCTTGTATCTCAATGGTTAGGACTCTGGCCACATGTTCCAGGGCTGGTGGGTTAGAACCCAGCCCAGGCCTATTACACAAAACAAAACAAAAAATATAGCCAGGCTTTATGGTAGGTGCCTATAGTCCCAGCTGCTAGGGAAGCTGAATAAGAGAATTGCTTGAACCCAAGAGTTGGAGGTTGCTGTGAGCTGTGACACCATAGCACTCTACTGAGGGTGACAAAGTGAGACTCTGTCTCAATTAAAAAAAAAAGTGGTCACTGACCTCCTGGTGCCAGTGGAGTTCCTATTGAAAGCGCTGGTCTGACATGAGCCTCTGAGGACCCTCATAACCTAAGCCAGCCTTCTTTCTGTCTGTAATACAGAGATAGCAGCACCTCCCAGGGGCCTTCAGAAGAACAAATGAGGCAATGTACATGGAAGTACCTGTTACCTGTGAGCCCAGGAGGAAGTCAGGGAAAGCCATCTCTGGTCAGGTTCACGCACACGTTGCTGTGTCTGTGCAGACACCAGCTGTTAGATGCCTTTCTGTGTTCATGTCAGAGGCTGAGATTCCTAATTTGAAACAAGAAGAAGCTGAGCTATAAGATGCCTACAGCTCTGATCATCGCCCACAGTGGTAACGGCGTTGCTCAGGGCAGGCAGGGTTTTGGCAGCCTTTTGCAGGGCATTTCATCCCCCTGTAGCGGGGTTGGTGTTGGGGAGGTGACAGCAGGAAAGCCAAGCTACAGTAGGGGACAGCAGCTCCAGCCCAGGAGAGGACGCAAGGCCACCCAGCTGGTCCTTCCCCACTCCACTCCCCAAGAGCTCTGGGAGACACCCAACCCCTGCAGGCTGTTGGGAGTCACCTGAGTCTCTTAGTGCCCTGGCTGTAAAGTCCCAGCCAGAATCTGTCAGCCAGAGGAATGAGGAGCACCTGAAGCTGGGACTGCCTGACAAGTAAGAGTGAAAAGGACCGAGGTGGGGGTGTGCGTCTATCTGTGAAAGCATTTCCCATGTCAGCCAGCTCAGAGAGAGTGGGGATTGTTACTGTTGTTTAACCTGCTATTTTAGGTGTCAACAATTTCTGAAGTTTTCATTGCTCATGCCAAGTCTGGGGGAAATCTTTCAAAAATGCTTTTGAAGAGCTTTTGACATTTCATCAGCCAAGTACCTTTCAGAAAAACAGAAATTGGAGTTGCTATCAGGATATTCTCTCTCTCTCTTTTTCTCTCTCATATTCTGCGCTACCCAAAACCTCTGGCCCCTCAGAGACTCACTCAATGAGGACCTAGGTGGTTTTATTGTGCCTGAGAACTCACAATGGCACTATTTCATCCTAACCTGGGCCTGTGCTCACCCCAGAGTCTGTGGAGGAGGGAGGGTAGTGCCCCTGCAGTGGGGCCCATGCTGCAGGTGCCAGATCCCAGGCAGGGGTTAAACATTCCTGTAGCCCCCTGTGGCTAATTCTCAAAGCATCCTGTTTGGATGTGGTGTTATTTACAGTTGCAATTTTACAGCTGGCAGAAGTGAGGGGCAGGGAGTCCCTACTGCCCTGAAGGGTGTTGTCAGGGGAGAGCCTCTGTGTGGTTCCTCCCTGCTGGGGGCAGTGGGCCATGGAAGCTGTGTGTCTTGGGAAGAGTTACAGGGACATGCTGAGCCTGACATTCTGCCTCTCTGCAAGGAGGTTCTGGGTCCCCAGCAGAGGCCATTCATACTTTCATTCACCATCAGCTATGTTCTGAGCACATGCAAAAGCCAGGTGTCTGTGTGCCCAGACCCCAGAAAGTGGGCCTTGCTGTCACTGCTACTGTCCACCTTCTTCTAAAGATGCCCAGCCTGTTGATGCCCATCTCACTGTCATGTAGGTCTGAGGAACAGAAGGACTTTTCTTTTTTTTTTTTTTTTTGCAGAAAACTCGCTACCTAGAGGGAAATGTCTTTTTCACAGTCACTTGATAATTTGCATGAAAAGCATGTGAACAAATCCAAATCTGATCTCTATTTCTTTTCTTACCATGACCTTCTGCTCTTTTTGCATGAAAACCGTTTATTTCATTATTTCTCTTCCGATGACACCTCCAAAACCCAAGTGTCCTTGACTCCCCTTCCCTGCCCAGGAAGGGAGGGTGGCAGATGAATGCAGGGCTGCCTGTCCCCTGCAGGTCACTGGGCAGAGTCTGTGACAAGCAGCTGTAGGCACTTGCTGGGGAAGGAGCAGGAGGGGCCACACTTACTTCAGGTTGCCTGGCAGGGAGTTCTTCGGGTGAATTTATTGCTGCTGCCATTTCTGTCTCAGTTAACTGAGGCTCAGGGAGCCTCATTATGCGTTGATATAATGAGCTACTTGAGAGAAAGTACCCATCAGTGAAAAAGCACTTCAAACAAGACCAGATATGTGTTTTATAGGTCTGTTTGCTTAGATTGCAAAAACCTGCAAAATGGCTTCACAGTGCTGCTTGGGGGCAAATGCGATTTGATCAGGAGACCCTGCAGTCTCCTCACTGTTTAATTAAAGCCAAGGCCCCTGGGAGGCCAACGGAGATGGAATTCGCTGTGTGAGCTCGGGTCATCCTTAACACGACCCAGCTCAGGTTACAGAAGGGTGCTGTGCAAAAGCAACCCCTTCAGACCTGTCTGGAATCACATTTGTCTGCACAGCCAGCGCCGCCTCTAATGGTGCTTCTGGAGGCCTGAGTGCTGGATCTATGCCAGAGCCAGGCACATGATATCCCATGGAGAGCTACAGAAATAGGCCAGGTGATCCAGCATGCCTTCCCAGCCTCCAGCAGCTGCCAGGCCACCCTCTCTGTACTCTAGGCCATGCATTTGCTGTTATTAATAGTAACACAGGACTTGTTGAGGTCCACTCTGTCACAGGCACCCTGCTGAGTGCCTATTCCATACCACCTCTACTCATGGAAACGGTTCTGCAAGGAAGGGTTTATTATACTCATGCTACAAATTAAAAAAAGGTATGGCTCAGATAGGTTAAGTAATTTGCCTGAGGTCACACAGCCACCACAGCAAAAAAACAGTCAAGGAGGGTGTATTATGTGTGGATTTTAGGCCACAGGGTAGCTCAGCACCACCTCAATGCAAATGAAAACACAGCCAGTATGGAAGGTGAGCTGCTGGCAGGTTACACTCAGGGGTCCTTGACAGAATTCATCATCTTTAATTACACAGGTGTTTCTTACTACAGAACACACAAAAAGGAAAATTAGTCCCAGAAACCATCTGATAACATGGTAAATTTTTTTAAACATGTTTGTCTTCTAAACTTTTACAGAGGTTCGTGCACATCTATACTGAACAGAAGTGGGGTGGTTTCTGTACATGTCACCCTGTGACCTGATTTGTCTTTTCACCTGATACATGAGAACTTCTGCTGGCTCAGAAGGTGTCATGTAGAGAGCAGATTGAACGATACTAAGAACTTTAGAGGGGACGTGTGTCTTCAAGCTCACCCCAAGTGCTTGAGTTTTATAATAGTCATCAATCCCCTCCAAGCAGAGACCCTGTCAATGTTGCACTTGGTCTGTAACAGGTCCACAGTATTTGTGTGATTTTCACACACTGATGACACCTGCAGAAGAAATGGCAGCCCATCCCAGAGCTCACGAGGGGCTCAGTCCGTAACAGCAGTGAACCAGCCAGGCTGGAGGTGCAGGGGAGTGAGACAGGCTCCTCCATAGCCAGTGCAGAGTTTTTTCCCCAGGAGCCCACCAAGCCCCTGCCTGGCCCCAAGCTCCTCTCTCCAAGAAGGAACAAGAAGATACTAGCTTTCTCTCCTGGGTGCATGTTTTATGATAGGTGGTACCGTGGCAGATGGCTCCAGCAGAGATTGGAAGTGAAAAGGGATATCAGTGTTGCCTGTAGATCAGCAGATATATCCCTGTCTTGCAAAAGGAGGCCTCATATATGCCAAATAGTCACAGAAATAAGCCCCGATTATTTGGTAATCCTGTTTTCCCAGAGAGCAGAGTTTTTTTAAATTATATGACCAATTTACACATAAAAGTTTTTAATGGTATAGATGGACTAGTCAAATGCCAACTTAAAATATGTAACTCATTAATGTAGTTATTTGTACATTCATATTTAAAGTCATGTATTACGAATATATTGGAATCTGGAAATACTATTTTACTGCCATAGAATGTTATGAAATTGCAGCTTTGCTGGGGTCAAAACAGTTGAATACAAGCAACTTTGTATAGTGCAACCAGATATTTGCAGTGTCTGTCTTGTCATCGCTGGCTCCACTTTCTGAGTCCCCTGTGCAGTAGCCAGAGGAGGCCTGGTCAGGGCTGACCTCACTGTGATGCTGCCCTGAGAGCACAGTCCCTCAGCAGCTGTGACGTGATGCTGACTGCGTTGGGGGGCCTTGCTCTGCCTTGTTGTGGCACTGTGCTGCGTGAGTGTGGCAAGCCCTGAGGGTGCTACATTAGGACCCTGGGCTTTCTCCTTCCTTCACCCTGTCTGTGAGGACCCTTGGGCTCCAGGGATACCCACTTCCAGACTGCTTCTGTAAATGATCGTAAATATTTCATTCATCTTCCCTCATTTGCAATTATGAAGTCCTACCTCCCGAAGAAGACAGTTACATTTTTTGCCACCTATCTTTTTTAACCCCTGCGTGATCTCCATAAGATCCAGTGAGCCTTGACTGAGATCGTTCAGGTTAGTGGCAATTTCCCAAGGAACACTCTGAGCACAAAATAATGAAGGGCATCCCCCTCAACCCTACCCCACACTCGTGAGAGGATTTGTTCTTACTTAAACAGAAGGTAACTTATTCTTTCCTAGGAATAATTTTGACCGAAAGCCTTTGCTTCCTTATATTCAAGCACTCCTATCACCTGTATATAAACTCAGCAATTCTTCAAAGTAATTTTGGAACTCTTTCTGGAATGGCCATAGGAGCTATTGCCGTATAAGGCAGCAGTTCTCAACCTGTGGGTCTCAACCCCTTTGTAACAATGACAATACATCACGGCATTAGGAAGGTTGAGAACCACTGGTGTAAGGTCTGATAGTTAGATTCACGAATTCACCCTAGAAAAAGTGCTTCAAAGGGTAGATTAGGCACTAGTGACCGAGTACTTCAAAGGTGACCATGGTGACATTCAGCAATGAGGTATGTAGCACTTTTTCTAGGATGAGTTTACAAACTTAACTGTCAGACTTTGCACATTTATAACTACTACTTCATAGGAAGAAAGAATGCTTTTTGCATTCTCCACAGGGCCCTGGGAGGAAGTTCAGAAGCTCTGGATGCCTGTTGCAACCACCTGGAAAACTAAAAAACACTGATGCTTGAGTCCCCTCCCCACCGGTCTACCACCCCCAACAGTCTGGGATATCAGGACTTTTAAAAAGTTCACCAGGTAACTGTGCAGTACCTCCCCACCTGCAGCCAGCTTCCTCCAGGATGCTTCACCCTGCAGGCAGAAGTCACACTGCCACAGCACCTGCCATAGCACCTGTCCCCTGCTCAAGATCTCCTTGTGAGTGGGCACCTTCTTGTGCAAATTCATCCCTCAACCTCAGCACCCCACAAACTTCTGTGTGCCCCCATGCTGAAACCAGACATCTGGGATGGGGCCCTGACATCTGCATTCGTAGCAGACGATGGATTCTCGGGGCTATGCGCAGCCTCTGCTGAGTTCTCCTGGGATGGGGAGTGAGGCCTTGCCTGTGAGGACAGAGCCGCAGGGGGCTGCTGGCAATCTTCCCACCTTTTCTGTGATTTGAAGATGGGTATTCCTTCTAAGCATCATTTCCTCTGAATGTTTATCCTTCTGACATGAAATGAAACATGAACCTGCCTGTCAGACAAGAAAGCAGAGGGACTGGCCTGCAGAATCGCCCTTGGGAGCAGACAGTGCCCGCTTAGGCATGATGGTAGCACAGCAGTCTGCCACTGAGCCTGTGCTGGGTGACCCCTCACTGCCACTCCCTCCCCACTGGAAAGACCTTCTAGCACAGGCAATGGCAGGCCCTGTGAGTGGGGTGGGGTGGGGCTGGGAAACACAGGGTCAAGTTGGCACCTGGCAGCTTCACCATGTATGACATTCAAAGAACAAAGCTCATGCCCAAACCCTCCAGGCCCTCCTCTCCTCTCTCCACCCTGCAGTGCTGTTATTAACTCCAGCTGGGCTACTGTATTCACAGCCTTTGCGCTATTAAAATGTTTTGCAAAGTCACTCAGGATCCTGTGCGTCAGGAGCTGTGTGGGCGCTGGGGGACCCCAGACAAAGTGCACATGTGGACCTGGGTCTCTTCCTGGAAAGAGAACAGCTTAGTGGAGATAGTTCCAAGGGCTCCCAAAAGGCTGAGGAGTGCAGATAGCAGCCTCTGGACAATAGGTCTTAGATCCCGAGCCATCCCTCGCAGGGAAGTACCGTAAAGATGTGAAGAGGGGTGCCAAGGAGAACAGGGCCATGAGCAAAGTCTCCCAAGGTCCACTCCTTGGGAGTCAGGACATCTCAGCTGCATTGACCTGGTTTTAGTGCTGCAAGTCCTGGAGGTGCCAGCAGCAGGGGCTGTGGTGTCTAAATTACCGCTATGAGCCGCATGTATTAGTGCATGGCTTTGGTATGCGAGAAAGGTGGTACTTTATTTTCTTTAGCTTTACTTAATTGTAAGCTCCAACCTTCCAGTCTTATGGGAAATTCAACTCCAGTCACTGGGCTCCTCTCCATGCCCAGCACTAGGCAAAGGCCCCAGAGCCTCAAACAGCAGAGAACACTGGGGACACCCCTGAGATGATCAGGCCTGGTTGCTCCCCAGCCACCCACACACCTTGCTTGCAGTCTTGAGAATTTCAAAGCCTGGCTCTCTGCCTGGAACAGAGGTGGGTGGTGAAATGGAACCAGCATGAGTTAATATTTCAGCAGTTGTCTTATGGCTTCATCTGCTCAGGGAGTTATCACAAAATACCAAAGCCTGGGTGGCTTAATCAGCATTTATTTCCCATGGTTCTGAAGGCTGCTAAGTCCAAGATCAAGATGCTGACATATCTGGGGTCTGGCAGAGGCTCACCTGGTTTGCAGACAGCTGTCTTCTCATAGTGCCTTCACACAGGGGAGGGAGAGCTCTGGTCTCTTTTCTCTTCTCAGAAGGATACCAGTCCCATCATGGGAGCCCCACCCTCAAGACCTCATCTAACCATAATCACCTTCCAAAGGCCCCCACCTCCTAATATGGCCCCATTGGGAGTTAGGGCTTCAACATACCCAAGGGTGAGGGAGGAATAAGCATGAAGCCCCCACAGTTTGAAATAGTCTTCCATCAGGCAGCTGCTACTTTGCCCTGAATTATTGCAAACATCTGGAAATGACACACAGGGGCCAGGCCCAGGGGCAGATATCTTATGAGGCCATCGTCCCAGCCTCCAAGTCCAGTTCAGACCCCAGCTCAAGCTGTCCCTGTCTCTGGCAGTGCTCGTCGACTTGTGGGAAGGGGCTGCAGTCCCGCGTGGTACAGTGCATGCACAAGGTCACTGGGCGCCATGGCAGTGAGTGTCCTCCCCTCTCAAAGCCAGCTGCCTACAGACAGTGCTCCCAGGAGGTCTGCAACGACAAGATCAATGCCAACACCATCACTTCCCCTCGCCTTGGTGAGTGCCTTCCCTAGCCCTGGTCTCTGGGGGGTAGGGGTTGGGGGGTGTTGAGTCCTATAGCCAGTAAGTCCCCAAGGGTGGTGGAGTTGTAAGCCAGAAAGCCACCTTCTTAGTCCATATTTGTCACATAATGGCTGACGTGTCAGTGCAGTTGCAGATAGGTGGTGTCAGAGATTCCATTCCTTATCATGAGACATTTGCTGACTGCCGTCTCAAACACAGCACCCTGAGCATATCCCACTGGCTGCTCTGCCAACACAGGAGAATATTCTAATCATTTTAGGATCCCTGTGTATGAAGGGGATGAAGGGAAGTGCTTCTTGCTGGAAATGAAAGTATCATGGAGGTGGCCCTGAAGATGTGCACATGGTCTATCTCTTAGGTCACTGCCAGGGAAGCAGACATGGGGGAGAGATTGCGACTCTGACCCCTCTGTGTCATTCCCAAGGTGTAGCCTTGGGGGCCAACATATCTGGGGTTTGGTGGGGTCTTCTGAATCCTAGAGTGTAGCCTTTTGACTAAATCCCTTTTAATAAAAGGATTTGTTCTTTGAAGTGTGACCCCTTTGCATTTGGTCAAGGGGTCACACTTTACTGGGCAGTTTGACCCCTTCAGCTGTCTGTGTCCTAAGCAAGTGGGTGTGGTAGGCAAGAGAAGAGGGACATTTAATGTTGATCTGCTTAAATCCCTGGGAAATATTTCCCTAACACTGGTGACCCACCCACAAAAAGGGGGTCTCTGGAAGCACATTCATCTGGGGAGGAGGCCATCGAGTTTGCAGAGCCCACACCCACTCGGCAGCCCACTTGGAGCAGGGCCGTCTCTCTACACAACTGAGACCCTGAGGGAGATTTGGGCCCCTTGTTTGTACTTTGACCTTGTCCTTTTGTGGTTCCTTTAATGTCCTTTGCTCCATCTTGTTTTAATAAATGCCAGCAGTAACAGTGTCCTCCACCACACGACAGCAGTAAGTGATGCTTAGCTCAGCTGCAGGGTGGCCAGTGCCCTCTCTCCTGAAGAGGCGCTAGATGACAGCACTCAGTCAAGCTGCTGGGTGGGATGCAGAGGTGAGTCCCTCGTGGCAGGAAGTAGCATCCACAGTGCCCCTGACGAGGGCGCGACCCCATTAGTCTGCACAAGGCTGACATGTGAATGAAGGTGAGCGAGCCCCGACTGTCAGAGCCAGGCCTCTCTGTGTGCGCGTCACTACACTACCATTCTACCCTCACCCCTGGGTGTTCTCTCTGCCATCCCCTTAGCTGCTCTGACCTACAAATGCACAGGGGATCAGTGGACAGTGTACTGCCGAGTCATCCGGGAAAAGAATCTCTGCCAGGACATGCGGTGGTACCAGCGCTGCTGCCAGACCTGCAGGGACTTCTATGCAAACAAGATGCGCCAGCCGCCACCACTGAGCTCATGACGCTCAGCCTCGGGGTTGCGCAGCACTCAGGTCTGAGGCCTGGCACATGTAAAGCCCACCAGCCAGCCAAAAGTGCACCAGCCCTATGGCTGCTCCCTGGCAAGGCTGTCCCAAGAATCCAATCCCATAGAATTTGAGCGTGAACTTGATGTTTGCCATTTGTGCTTTTGTACTTAATATATTGTTAGCAGCCACTGGATGGCTTTCTACAGTAGAGAAAAAATAGGCATGAGTCACAGAATAATAATAATTTCTAAGATTCCGTGTACCTCAAAGGGGAACACCTCTGGCAGACAACCATCAAAAGAGAGAGACGTGGTTTGGTGCTTCTGTCTTGGCTTTTGACATTTGAAGTCCTAGTGCTTGATGTACCACAGAGGGAATATCCTGAAAATGAGATGTTTTACGTTACAAGAGGCTTTATTCTGAAAGCCAGTCCAAAGCCCTAGATGGAAGGACATGTTGGCGAGTCTCTGAGACCAATGGCTACTCTGGAGGGGGCCGGGCTGCGGGGGCCACGTTCCTTCTCATCTACCTGCTCGACCACAAAAGAATTAGGACTTTGCGTCTCTACCCATCTCAGAACGTTCTCTGAATCCTGGGCCTTGCCTTAGAGGTCTTATCCCTGAGAGTTTAAATCTGGGTGAGCCAATGAAGACACCGGAACCAAGTGGTTAGTTTTCCACACCACCCACATAAGAAGAATATTCTGGAAGGCTCTGGATTTGGGGCAAGCATCTGGTTTTCAGAGCTCTGCTGTCCACCCCACAGGGAAGCAGAAGAGCATTTCTTCAAGGTCCTGTGGAATGGGACACATGCTAATTGTGGTGATGGGATTGCTGCCCAACTTAAAAATGAGCCTGGGACGGCTTTGTGGGGGCATGTGGGCCTCCCCCTCTGCCTCCAGGGGCATCCACTCCAGCCAGCACTTACTGAAGCTTTGTACCTTAGAAATGCTGAATCGCCAGTGGCTTTCCACTGACCTTAGCCACTTACCTGCAGTTAGGATCACAATGAGGACCTCTGGGGACATAAGCACAGGCCTGGGGCCTGCAGAGTAAGGCCTGACTGCCTCATCAAAGCACAGGGTAAGTTTCATGTGGGGCCTCTCACTGATGTGCCTGGACCAGCAAAGGATTCCCACCTGGCTGGGACCTCTGCATGCCCAGTGAGCCCTCCTGTGGCCTGGGCATTGCAGCACCCATCATGGTCATGGCTGTCATTATTGACCCATCTTCTTACTGGGGCAAGGATGATACCCAGAAAGGCATGAAGAAGGGGGGAGCCCTCCCAGATGATCCCTGACCCTTCACAATAGAGCTCTGTCCCTTCCAGAAACCCAGAGCCATGGCCAGGGTGGCCTCTGAGAGCACAAAGGCCCTGGGAAGCTGGCAGGCTGGGAGCAGGGCCCTAGGTGCTAGGAGACCTTTTTTGCTCACTACCTTGGTGTGCAGTTCTAGGACTTTACCATGAGACACCCATCTAATCCTCCCTAATTCAGACAGAAGCTCTCACTTGAGCTAGTTTCCATGGGATCATCTCTAAGTGTCTTTTGACTTATTGGTGCTGTGTTTTTGTTTTTTGTTGTTGTTTTTTTTAATGTCACAATCTTAGGGGTAGCTTAAATCAGAAAGAAAAAAAAAAACCTTCTCTGCCTTCTCAACCCTGTCTTATGGGCTGTATTTTTGGTTTTAACTACCCTAGAGGCAGAGAAGTAGTGGGGATGGCAGGGAATTTATTCAGTTCCACTTGAATCAACAAGAAGTGTTGAGAAACTTCCTTAGGTGCTCTGTGGAAGGAACTGAGAGAATGTCAGGATGGAGTGGCCCACCCTTACGGAGTACTCCACCAGCTGTTACCCCAGGGCCTATGCAAAACACAGTTCTCCCCAGGTCAGGCCTGGCCACTAGCATGCTCCTTGAATCCACAAAACCCTCAAATTCTTGGGGAACTGGGGTTCAATTTTTCCCCCAGCTCCAAAGGAGCTGTTAATTTACCAAAAGACATTAGCCTTTTGGAGCAAGGGTGCAGAGCCAGAGAGGCCCTGCTGGCTCACCTACACAGGTCCTGAATTTGCCTCTGGCCACCCTGGCTGGATCAACTGGACTCTTATGGAAAGGGCCCCATACTTTTGTAATGAAAATGATTGATTGGCCTATCATTAAATACCCCATTGGTTCCCCAAAACCCGTGGCTGAGTTTCTTTTGCTCACACTAGCTTTGCCCCTCTGGTAATCCACCAGCTGCCTTCTGTTCATGGCACCAGCAATGATTCATTTCAGTGAAAACATCATGACATTCTTGTTACACTTTTTACAGAGACATTGAAGCTATGATTAGAGCAGTGATGTTTCTGTGCCCTTAACACCCTGTACTGTCGCCCAAGTACTGTACCTTTGTGGTTGCATATGTGTGTTACTAACTAGACTCTCACAATCCTATGGTGCTATTTTTATTGGTGCAAAATAAAACCCTGTCAGTTCATGGTTTGATATGATCAGAACACAGGAAAAGATCCTCCATGGCAATAATATATCATTGGGTTTTTTTTTTTCATTTGAGTCAAATGTATATATTCTCCATTAGTTAACTTACATTACGTACTGTACACGTATTTTTGTCTTACTTTTTGGTGCTGGTTTTGAAAGAAAAGAGAAAAAAAAAGAACAGAAGACAAACATTGGATGCCATTATACATGAAAATTAATTACTTCATTGGAAGCAAGTTGAATATGTGTAATAAAATGTTTTTCCATAACAGTTTTAAGCTGTCTGTGAAATGAAAGACAAAAGCCAGTCCTCCAAGGCTGATGGGAAGCTGTGTCTTTCCATGCTGTGGCAGTCACCTGGCTCACTGGGGCCTTGGCTGCCATGAGCCACAGCCTACTGACCACAGCTGGGGTCTGGGTCAGAGGGCACTGGTAAATGCAGTTCTGGCAGGTAGTTGTGTCTCCCTGAGTGAGTACTAACAAATCATTTAGTCCTGGGCCTCATCCCTATGTGGTTTGCAAAACCCTGGGTGGGCACATAAAGGCCCCTCCAGCTGTGCTGTGAGCCTGTGCACGTGACATCTGATGCAGAGTGGCCACCTCACTGGCAGAGCGGCCTGTGCTGCAGAGGGAGGCCCTGGCCATGCTACCTTGGGCTGGACTCCCCAGCCATTAGCCCCTGCCACCCACAACCCTGTAGACAATCCTCACACCTTCCCTCCTCCAGCAGGTGTAGGGATGAGTCCTGACCCTGCACACACCCCAGGACACCTGCCCATCACAATGGGGATGACAGCAGCCATTAGAACCCACAGCTTGGGGAGAGGGGCCCCATCTTCTGGAACAAGGAGAAAGAGATCCCCGCTCAAGGACTTAGAGCCTGTTATGGAAGCTGGAGCAGCATCCAGAAATTTTAGTCTGACAAACCACTGCCTGCTGTGGCTGGGGAACCACACTTTGCATTAATTCTGAAGAAGTATCACCTACCTGCCTCTGGGACCATTAGAACCTTCTCCTTCCTCTGGGCAGTTGACTTGAATAGCCCTACGGCATGCAATTTCTTTACAAGCTGTTCTGATTGATGTTTGGCCCCTCAGCAATTCCAGTTTGTTAGAATCAGCTGACAAGCTCCACACTGGCAGGTATTGAGCAGGTGTCCATCAGGGGCCCTACACTTCCTAGGACCACAGTGAACACAGAGGATCTCAAGGCCTGCTCAGAAGCCCATGGCCTCACTGGGCAGATGGGCCTGGAGACCTGCATAGTGGGGAATGAATGAGAGCACCAGGAATCTCAAGGAGGGAAAGGCCAGGACCTTTCTGTTTGTTGATCGACCTTCCAGACATAAGGGTTGGGGTTGGATTCTTCTATAGCAGTGCTCTCCCTCTGTAAAAGGTCTCAGCATACGCCCCTATGCTTTTGCTTCTAGGCACAAGTCTTCTGCATCTTTGCCCACCTCTCTGCCTGACCAGCAAGTGGTGCCCAGCCCTCCCACTGGCCCCCAGACTCCCAGGCCCCCATCAGCACACCATACTCTCTCACCTACTACCGGTCTTGAACTCTGTGCCACTCCCCTGGCTCTGTCCGTGCTCTGCACTAATGCTGTTCCTGACAGGTCACCAGTGACCTCACATATCAGATGGTGCAGACATCCAAGCTGCAGCAGCCCTCTCCCTGGACACATCCTCTTCTTCTGGCTAATGCGGCACCACACTCTCCTGACTTTTCCTCCTCCTCTTCCCTGCTGACTCCCCTTTCTCCACCAGCCCCCTAGGTGATGCGGTGCCCCTAGCTCAGCCCTTCAGCTCCTTCTCTCTGTATACTTTCTCCATATGTCATGTCACCCAGACCCATGACTTTTAAAACCATGTACACTCTGGTATCTCCCAAATTAACATCTTTGGCCCTGGCTGCTCCCCTGGCCTCCGTACTCACACATGACCTCCCCTCACACATAATCAATCCCACAGGAAGCTCTGGGACTGGGATGGCCCTGTAGAGTCCTCTCAGCTCTGCAATTTGGGCAGGGGGCTTCATGAGGATAATTCATTTCTGCTGGGGTGGCTCAAAGAACAAAAGAGAGACTGGAGTGATGAGAAGACCCACACACCTGCACATCTGGCAGCCGATGCCAACTGTTGGTAAGAACCTCAACAGGGGTTGCCAGCCGGAACACCTACAAGAGATGTCCCCTAGGGGCTTTCTGTTCTGCAGCGTGGTGGGGGGATTTCAGTAGCAAACCCCCAAGACAGAATAGAAACACTCATGAGAGCTGCATTTCCTTGTATGACAACTGAGAAGTTACACAGCATTGTTTCCACCACAGTCTACTTGTGAGGGAGGCTCAAAGACCCACCCAAGTTTACAGGGAAGGGACAAAGAGGCTGCCTTTTCCCAAAGGTGTGGCAAGATTGTAGAAGAGCAGGTAGGACAGGAAATATTGTTGTGGCCATTTTTTGAAGATTTCCATATATCCCATGTATAGTCAGGGTTCTCCAGAGAAATAGAACCAATATATAGATGATGATAGACAGACAGATAGGTAATACAGATTCATTATGAAGACTGGCTTACATGATTATGGAGGCCAAGAAGTCCCACCATTTGCTGTCTGCAAATTGGAGACTCAGGAAAGCTGGTACTGTAATTCGGTCCAAATCCAAAGGCCTGAGTTCTGACATCTAAGGACAGATAAGATGGATGACCCAGCTCTGGGAGGAAGAGAGAGAATTCATCTTTCTGCTATCATTTTGTTGCATTTGGACCCTTATCATCATCATTGGATGATGCCTGCCCACATCAGTGAGAATGTATCTTCGTTCCTCAGTTTAGTGATTCCATACTAATCTTTTCTGAAAACACTCTCATAGTCACACCCAGAAATAATGTTCTACCAACTATCTGGGCATCCCAACTTGCCCAGGCAAGTTGGCATGTAATAATACTCATCACATTCCCCACATGCAAAAGATGCTCTCCCTGCCCCCAGCCCAGTCCCATCTTCGCACCTCAACATGGGGCTTGAGTCCAGGATCCCAGGATGGCATCATCTGAGTCAGGTGCCCATGCAGAAAGGGCTCTTTCAGGGTGGCTTCAAAGGCACAGGTCCTTGAATTCTGTCTTCCTGGATCTGAAAACCTGTGAACCGAGATGTCATCTGCCCCAGACTCCCAGGGACAGGCCTAGGATAACTGCTCAGACAATCCCTATTTGAAAAGAAGTGGAAAGAGAAGGGCAGAGCAGCCACCATCTGGCAGCTCTCATGTCCAGCCTGGTACACATTGCTAGTTCCATTAGGCTCAGTCATACTGCCAGGGAATGATTCTCCTCAGGCTGCCAAAGAGGCTTACTATTTATTATAATTCACCTTTAATGCTAAAGAAAGCGAGATATAGTAAAGAGAGGCTGTACTGACATGCCCTTGACCACTGGACTTCTAGCAACCCCATTGATGGCAGAGGGTCTTCAACCTTTTTGGAGCTTATTTCCCCAAGGAGATGGCCCATGGCCTGTCCTCCACTTGCCATCTCTTGCTTGTCTGGTCTGATTATCATGAGATGCCAGATACAGTGGGTTGTGTATGGGTTCTCTACAGTCCACAGACTCTTAGGCTGTACCCTACAGAGAATGGGAGAGTTAACGTCTGCCCTGGGGGAGACACAAATGGACACTTTGGTCTGTCACACACGAACATGGTAAGGATGGGAGAGAATGCATTCCCTAGTCACTGCCATCTACTTTGCATCAGAACCACATTAATTTGCCCCAGCAAAAATTCCACTTTGGAAAAAGCTGTTCTTACGGAGCTAATTCTTAGTTAAAATTGTGGTAGTCCATTATCACAGTCAGGATCCATTCCAAATTTGATAGTGGTCAGACTGATGAATTGCATGGGAGTATGATGGGGACCACCACTATATTCCTTAGATCTTTGAGTATGATATTAAAATATGCCATTCTCCATTCTCCTTAGTAAAGTATCTCAAAAATGGAAAAGCATATTAGTATTGAATACATTGGATACTTCCTTTTCCATTCTTGTGCCCACACAAGAGAAAAACTCAATTCAAGTTGGAAAGGAAGGGAAGAGGAGGGAGGAGGAGTGGTGTGCTCTCACCTCCTGGGGGAGCGATACAACTACAATAAGGATTTCCTTTGTCTTACCTGACAAATGCAAAAATTGTAAACTGATCATTTATACCTTCATATTAATCTGAAACAAAAAAAATTTAAAAAAAAGAATGGAAAATCTAGCATCCTATGTACTCAATACTGATTTGAAATTAGCAAATGAATAACTGCAGACCCATATGAGAGAAAACACAGATTCAAGGAGTGAGGAGGGGGCTCAGTAAGCTCCCACCTAACAGGTAGGATGTAAGGGTATATGGCATACCTCCTAGGTGAAGGACTTAACTACAACTTCAATGCTACCTAACAAATGCAGACAATGTAACTCAATTATATATACCCTTATATTAATCCAAAATTTAAAAAAATAATAATAAAATATGCCATTCTCACAGGGTTGCAACACTGCCATTGGTTTACTGTCTTGCCTGGGGAGAGGGATGCAGTTTCACAAGCTTCCACTTGGCCTTCCCCACCACAGTTCTTTACCCAACAGGCCAAGGACCAATTCAGGCACAAGGGAACCGATCACTGGGTGGCTTATGGGACCCACTGCACCCATCCATTATCTGAAACCCATTTGCCTTCACTATGGGTCCTGGCATCTATGCCAACTTGGATTCTGTGTGCAACAGCCTTCTAAATGTGTGTATTTCCCTCTCCCAGGTAAGTGGCTGTGGGTCCCTTTGGGGAAAGATTGGGGGATGATTATTTTATACCCTTCTTCTCTTCCTGGGGCCCAGCCTCTCCTTGAGTCAGTGGGTTCTTGGGCATGAAAACTGGCTCACACAGGAAACAGAGCAAGACTTCACAATGTTTGAGGGGATCATTGCTCTTGTGATCATTCATCCTTTATTTAATGTATGAATTGAATAATACCCTTTTGGGGTAGATGCTGCCCATCTACCTTGGTTAATAGAACCATCTGTTAGGCCAAACCATCCACAGGTCATGCCCCCCTATTGCTATCTGACCTTGCCACTCATCTTTATCATTAGGCCCACTGTGTTTCTGACCATCTGGTCTCCATTATTTCAGGATCCTATTAGCCTCATGCCTCTCATGGAGGCCAGTTCTATAACAGCATCCCCTACTGTCAGCCAAGATCTACAGAGAACGGCCATGACTGAACTCCTCCACAAGACTGGTACCCTCCCACCCAGACCTCCTTATGGCTTTTGGAGAGAGAGTATCTCATGGGCCCTCCTATGGAACACAGTCTGGGGATGGGGAAGGAGGAGACATTCCAAGCTTTCACAGAATATCCTTCCTGCAAGCCCATCTTCTGAGCCCTTTATCTACCACCTCCCATAACACTCCCACTTTACCTTGTATGACCATCACTTTCCCCAAGAGTCCATGAGCCATCTGTCTTCCAGGGAGCTGAATCCATGGAGAATGCTCCCCTTGAAACAAACTTAACCCATTCCCCTGGATGTTCCACTGTTCGCCATCTAGCCCTAAGCTCTGATCCCATGTGTAGTCTTCTGGCATCTGCATGTATATTTTGCAAGGCCCTGCAGCTTCTTTGGAATCTAGTTCCTTTCCTTCCCCAGCTGGGTTATACTGCAACTTAGGCACCCATCTGGTGGCCAGGAGGATAGGTTGGGGAGGTGCTTCTCTCAGGGAGTTCATGTTATCTTGCAAGGCACAGGCCTCTGCCTTATCTTTAAGCAAGCAGTGAGAGTAGACAAGCCACTTCTATGGGCTGGGAAGATTCCAGAGAATGTCAGGTTTCACAGTTCTCAGAGAATTGACCTAGATATACTGATTCCAAACTCAGAGTCCCATTTTTTCCTAATCAGGATCCTGACCTGGGTGTAGCTAACCTAGGGGGTTGGAAATTCAACCTTCTCTGCATCTTCTATAGTCATTATCAGTAAAACCTGGCCTGGCCCTCAGCCTTTTCTGCCTGCTAATGGTAACAGATAAGAGTCTCCTTTTATGCTGCCAAGAAGCTCTCTGCCTTTCACACTTCACCCTAAATTGGTAATTCATCTATAACATTTTCTAGAGCATTTTTCCCCAAAACATTACTAACACCTGGCAAATAGTCTTAATTTCTTTGCCTTATAATTCCTGTTTCCCTATATCTTCCAGATGACTGGGCTATTATACCACCAGTGAAGGCTGAACTATTGCCTGACAGATGCCGGCAGCTTCCCTCTCGTGGGGGAGAGCAGTCCTTGCATCTAGCTGGCAGATGACTGCAGCTCCAAAGTTCTATTTTAGGATCTGCTTCCTAGGACCACTCCTGGCACCAGCTACCTTAGTTTGGGTCCTCAGGAGTCAGTCTCTGAGATGGAGATTTATGGGCATGAGGTTTACTGGAAGGTACCCTCACAAACCTCTAATGGAGTAAGGATTTGGCACATGTAGATTCGGAAATCTGATGCCACCACAACAGGGTCTCAGCCATTCCCATAGGAAACTGTAGAGCTACAACAGCCCTTCAAAGCTATCCCAATTGGGGCAGCTTTTGTACATCATGGGATGCAATGTGATCTTGAGAGTCTGCTTCTCACTGCCGAGGGGATGCCTGGGAACAGGCTCAGCTGAGAGCAGCCACCACTCCTGGGGCCTGGTGAACAGTGCCTCAGTCCTAAAAGAGGATCTGACCTTAGATTTTTACAAAATTAAGGTCCCAGTTCCTACCCTCCTTTCCTTCTTCAGACTTCCCCCAAATCAATAAATGGCACCTCACCAAATGTCGGACCTCAAAGTCATCCTTGTTTCCTCAGTTTCCCTTCCAATCCCCAATCCAATTCAGCCAAGAACGCCATTGGTTGTGCCACTAAACAACATCTCTAATCTGTCTACCTCTCCTTATCTCCACTGCCATCATGGTGCACCCCGTCACAAAAAACACCCTGTGGGAGCTTATTCTCTAGTCTGTTCATACTGCTGCAACAAAGTACCTTAGCCTGGGTAATTTTATTTTTGTAATTTACTTATTGCATGTTTATAATTTATAAACAACAGAAATGCATTGCTCACAGTCCTGGAGGCTGGAAGTCCAAGATCAAGGTGCCAGCAGATTCAGTGTGTGGAGAGGTCTCACCCCCACCTCCGAGATCGTGCTTCTTGATGCATCCTCAGTGGCAGATGGAGTGAACGACCTCTTTAGGGACTCTTTTATTAGGACACTAATCCCATTCATGAGGACCCCACCCTCATGACCTAGTCACTTCCCCGTACCTCCACCTCCCAACACTATTGCACTCAGGGCAGAGTTGCAACACATGCATTTGGGGGGACACAAGCATACAGAACACTACACTTCCTGTCTCTTTCCTCTCTGGCTCCCTCTAATGCTTTCTCCACAGCCTAGCCAGGGGAATATTTTAAAAACATAAGTCATAATAAAAACATCAATGACACTGCCCTGCTTAGAGCCCTGCCGTATCTTCTTTCCCCTGTGGTCCTCCCCAGGCCCCTGCCCCCTCTTCTCCTGCTCCCATCCTCCCCACAGAAGGGTCCAACTACAATCTCCTTCTGTCTCCTGAGCCTTCCTCCCTCTTCTCCACCTTTGGGGCTTCTCAGGTGCCACTGCCTCTGCTCATGAGGCTCCCATTCCCCACCCCACAGACCTTCCCATGACTGATTAATCTGTACCCTTCATCTCTTGACTCAAATGTTCCTCAGACAGATGACCCTGGGCACTCACCTATCGTGGCTTCCCAGACATGGCTGCCATTTGTGAACCCTCCTCAGGACCTCTCATAACCTAGGACTATTGTAGTAACTTTTTCCCTTGCATATTATCACTTTCCTGTCTAGAAGATAAGTTTTAAGTGCAGAAATCATGTCCTGCTTGCATATGGTCCTTTATGCATGGGGTCCTTATGGTCACTTACCATTGCCAGTTCCAATTACTACTAATTAAATGATTTTCAGATAAACTAAAGATTGTACCAGAACATGTCTGTACTGAGTAATAAAAATACACTCTAAACTCAAATGATAGTTTTTGGCTTATTCTTCAAATGATACAAATATTTGGACAACCAGCTTTGAGCCCACAAAAAAAATATATATATATATACATATAACATTTTTTCAAATTCTCCCTCTTGCTAGTCACCATTTGCAGAGATGGGTATTTCCAGGTGGTTGTCATCGTAATCGAGACACTGTATTCTCTCCTTTTTGTTTTATCTGTGGATTAGGGGAGTGACTAGGGAGGCAGAGAAAGCCCATGGTTTGGTGAGGCCCTCTGTAGAGCTTGTGTGGTGCCACCCTCCAGTGTTTCTGGAATAGGCTCTAACCACACCAAAGGTAGGAAGGAGCTTATTGGAAACTTTAGGGACATTTATTTTAATCCACTTCTGACTTTGGCTCCACCACAGTGGAAGGTCACTTTCACTGAAGGCCCACTCATGGGTGTCCAGGGAAAAGGGAGCTATTCTAGGGGCTGGTGTTTCTACCAAGACTGCAGAATTCTAAGTATCCTTTAAAACTTTATTCCCCAACGGCTCACCCAGGATTCTTACAAACAAACTGTTCGTTAGAAGTTTTAGAGGTCTCTGGGTGTGCCAATCACACATTCAGCAATCCTTTGGCTAATAATGTATCGCCAGCAATTGGCTTTCTTGCCTCTGAGGTTAGTTTTAACATGCCAGTTGATAGTTATAAAACAGCAATTCTGGAAGGCCTGTCCAAGGATCGCTATGTATTAACACATCATTAAAATAGCATATTGCAAAGTCAACATACGATTATACTGTTGACCTATCCCATACTGAATGATTTTGAAACCTCAGTGGAAGCCAAGTGCCATTTTATTAAATTTAGGATGCAGGGAAGGGAAGAGAGAGGGTTGCAAGGGTTGCAACAGGGTTAGTTTGATGTTTGTGCATTTTGCCAATATTTTATTAAACAAAACAAGCATATAATGTATCTACATTCATTACAATACTTAATTTTTATTCTCTATGTACCTACATGTATACATACACATGCACAGTGCATACCTGTACATGTGCAGCATGATCACAGGGATGACTTGGGGCAATCTACTGTGGCTTATATAATAGCCCTAGAGCAATTTCAGGCCTTGCATCCTTTGGAGCAATGGCCACATTGCTGAATTAGGTCAGAGGCTCCCAAGGCAGCAGCAACACCCATCTGAAAATGTAAGTTATGGCACATAAAAGTTATTTATATCATGACTCATATGTTAAACAACCATTTTACAATGTAAGTCAATAAACTTTTATTGAGCAGTGTTGTAGATATAGGGTAGAGGGGATGAAGGGTGAGTGTGTAGTCCCCTGTCCTCAGGGAGTCATCATGATGTGTTATTGTACCCCTCTCTTGGCAAGTGTGTGGCTCTGCCCAAATGTAGAAAAATATTTAAGTCAGTTCTAAACTAATAGTATTGTTGGCTCTGAATTCCAGATAAACAAACCTCTGCTGAAGGAGAAATCAGATCTGCTGTCTTTCTGATCTAATTCAGCAAAGCCAAGTTCTCAAAGTTTGAATGCCTCACTCACATGCATCCTCAAATGAACTTCGCACCTCTGACACTGCATCCACTATACATATCACTTCATAGTGACAGCTCAGACCACACCTAATCCTCCATGGTTTTCCCTGTCCAGACCAAGCTGACTAGTCATGATGGACAGATGTATCTGTCCCCACAGTTGGCAGTTGCATATGTGAGCTGGACTCTGACACAGCTCTTTTAGGATGTTCAAAGAGATAAGAAGTAAAATACATTTCAAAAGAGCAGGAAATCATGAAACAAAATCAAGGCAAAAGAACCAAAGAAACTCAGAACTGATGAATAAAGTTATGACAATGCAAAATGCCAAGCACTGGGTGAGTGCCACCAACAAAGGAATCAACCAAGAGGGCTGCTCACGTGGAAGGTAGTGTGGAAGAATTATTTTTACCCAGAAGGCAGTATAAAGAGGCCAAGGAATTTTTTTTTAAATGAAAGCATAGTTAAGAAAAAGCAAAGATAATTTTCTTTCTGTTTTTTTTTTTTAGAGACAGAGTCTCACTCTGTTGCCCTCGGTAGAGTGCCGTAGTGTCACAGCTCACAGCAACCTCCAGCTCTTGGGCTTAGGCAATTCTCTTGCCTTAGCCTCCTGAGCAGCTGGGACTACAGGCACCTGCCACAACGCCCGGCTATTTTTTTGTTGCAATTTGGCCAGTGCTGGCCCGCCACCCTGAGTATATGGGACAGGCGCCCTACTCACTGAGCTATAGGCACCGCCTGCAAAGATAATTTGAAAGGTGGCAACTTCTTTTTTTTTTTTGACACAGAACCTCAAGCTGTCACCCTGGATAGAGTGCTGTGGCCTCACAGCTCACAGCAACCTCCAATTCCTGGGCTCAAGCGAGTCTCCTGCCTCCACCTCCCAGGTAGCTGGGACTACAGGTGCCCACCACAATGACCGGCCATTTTTTGGTTGCAGCCATCATTGTTGTTTGGCGGGCCCAGGCTGGATTCGAACCCGCCAGCTCAGGTGTACGTGGCTGGTGCCTTAGCCCGTGGAGCCACAGGCACCGAGCCGAAAGGTGGCAACTTCTAAGAACAACGCCACAGACCAGAAGCAAAGAAGTAAGGGAGGAAAAGATCGTGGCTGAGGATACGCCCAGGAATCAACGATGTGAGTGCTTAAATCCAAAGGTGCTACAAATAGTAAACAGAAATAGAAAAAATCCACACCTCTCACATCATAGTCAAACTGCAGAAGTAGAGAATGAAGAGGGAATCTTGGAAACAAAGAGAAAAAACAGATTCCCCAGAGGAATGGCCATCAGTCTGCTAGTAGATGCCAGAGGGAAATGCAGTCATTCATTCCTCCTCCTTCTTTTCTTTTGGAAGAACTGATGCTTCTTTCTGGGTTGCTGACTCAATGGGGGTAGATGTTTCCCTCCTGGTTTTTCTTTTTTTATCTTTTTTTTTAGACAGAGTCTCAGTCTGTAACCCTGGGTAGAGTGTTGTGGTGCCACAGCTCACAGCAACCTCAAACTCTTGGGCTCAAGTGATCCTTTTGCCTCAGCCTCCCAAGTAGCTGGGACTACAGGCACCTGCCACGACACCCAGGTAGCTTTTTTCCCTCTTTTTTTCTTTCAGAGATGGGGTCTTGCTCTTGTTTAGGCTGGTCTCCAACTCCTGAGTGCAAGCAAGCTAGGATTACAGGTGTGAGCCACCTCCTCCAGTTTTTATAATTTCTCACTGTAAACTCATCCAATCAAAGGTCAGTTTTTCTGTTGGAATGTACGAGGCTTGGGAAACTGAAGCATCCCAAAGTGCAGAATGAAATCTGTATGTTTCTGTCAGGGGTCCAAGGGATAGCACTTGGCCAGGGCCAATTTTTATGCTAACTCCACATCCCTGAGCTCCTCCCTCCCCACCCCAGGATGCTATGAAAAGATTTGGACCCTGTGGAGAGTACAGACTGGACTTTCATTTCTCTCAGATCTCTTTTCCTCCCGCTCAGATCCACTAGACTCAAACATCCGTGCTGTGTCCCTGGGCAAAGTTTACAAGATCCTCTTTCATGGGGGCTGTACCCTTTCCAAGGTTCTAGGCTTCACACAAGGTTTGGGGTTACCTCTTTTTCTCCAGTCAGGTTTATGCCTCTGACTCTGGTCCAGCGTGGAGGTTAATCCCCAAGTCTCTACTAAGGGTGGGGACTCATCCCTGCCCTTTTTCCTTTGAGGAACAAGATTCCCACAGGGTAAAGTGTTCTCTGTCTAGAATCTACTTAATCTGTGATGCTATTTATCTTAGATGTTTTCATGCCCTTCTAAATTTTTTTTTTATTTCAATGGATTTAGGGAGTACTAGTGGCTTTTTGTTACATAGGTGAATTGTATGTGGTGAAGTTAGAGGTTTTAGTGTACCCATTACCTAAATAGTATACATTGCACCCATTAGCTAATGTTTGCTCCCTCACCCTCCTCCCATCTTCCCCACTTATAAGTCTCCAAAATCCTTCATACCACTGTGTGACCATCGGCACTCATCATTCAGCTCCCACTGACATCTGAGTACAGGTGGTATTAAGTTTTCCATTCCTGAGATACTTCACTTAGGATTATGGCTTCCAGTTCTAGCCACGTTGCTATGAAAGACATTATTTCATTCCTTTTTTGTGGCTGAGTAGTACTCCAGTTTCTCTAACCACTCATCAGTTAGTGGCCACTGAAGTTGATTCCCTATCTTGGCTGTTATGGATTGTGCTGCAATAAATATATGAGTACAAGCATCTTTTTGATATGACTTCTTTTCCTGTGAGTAGATACCCAGTGGTCGGATTGCTAAATGGAATGGTAGGTCTTTTAGTTATTTGAGGGATACTATTTTCAGTGGAGGATGTACCAGCTTAGACTCCTATCAATAGTGTATAAATCTGCCACATCCACACCGGTGTCTATTGTTTTTTGACTTTTTAATGATGATGATTCTGGGCATGAGGAAGGTAGTATCTCACTGTGAGTTTAATTCACACTTCCCTGATGATTGGCAATATTCAGAATTTTTTCATATGTTTGTTGCCTATTTGTATCTCTTCTTTTGAAAAAAATGCCTGTTCATGTATTTACCCCACTTTTTAATGGAGTTATTTTTTCTTGCCAATTTTTAAATTCTAGATATTAGTCCTTTTTGAGAGAGGACTAGTTTACAAATATTTTCTCTCATTCTGTAAATTGTCTCTTTATTATTGTATTTCCTTTGCTGTGCAAAAACTTTTTTTTTTTTTGAGATAGAGTCTCCCTCTGTCACCCTTGGTAGAGTACTGTGGCATCACAGCTCAGAGCAACCTCGAACTCTTGGGCTTAAGCGATTCTCTTACCTTAGCCTCCCAAGTAGCTGGGACTACAGGCGCCCACCACAACACCTGGCTATTTTGTTGTTGTTGTTGGCAATTGTCGTTGTTTAGCAGGCCCGGGCTGAGCTCAAACCCGCCAGTCTTGGTGCATGTAGCTGGTGCTATAATCACTGTGCTACAGGTGCCAAGCTGCAAAAACTTTTTTAAAATTACGTCCCGTTTATTTGTTTTTGTTATATTTTCTTTTGGCGTCTTAGTCATAAATTCTTTGCCAAGGCCAATGTCCAGAAGAGTTTTTACTGAGTTTTCTTCTAGATTTGTTATGGTGTTGGGTGTTAAAGTCTTTAATACTTCTGGACTTAATTCTTGTGTTTGGTGAGGCATAAGGATCCATAGTCATTCTTCTGCATGTGGCTATCCAATTTTCCTAGCACCATTTGTTAAATAGGGCATCCTTCCCCAATATATGTTTTTGTCTGCTTTGTCAAAAATTAGTTGGCTATAGATGTATAGTTTTATTTCCGGGTTCTCTATTCTGTTACACTGGCCCGTGTGTCTACTTTTATGCTGGTACCATGCTGTTTTGGTTACTGTTGCCTTGTGGTATAATTGAAGTCACATAATTTGATGCCTCCAGATTTGTTCTTTTTGCTTAGGATTGCTCAGTGGCTCACACTTATAATCTTAACACTCTGGGAGGCCAAGGTAGGTGGATTGCTTGAGCTCAGGAGTTGGTGTCCAGCTTGAGCAAGAGCGAGACCCCTTCTTTACCAAAAGTTGAAAAATTAAATGTGCATTGTGCTGGGCACCTAGCTACTTGGGAGGCTGAGGCTAGAGGATTAACTGACCCCAAGATTTTGAGGTTGCTGAGAGCTATGGTGCCACAGCACTCTACCCAGTGTGACAGAGTGATATTTTGTCTCAATTAAAAAAAAAAAAAAAGATGGAGACTTTACATATTTTGTATTAACCTGGATGGAATTGAAGAATATTCTCCTTAGTAAAGAATCATAAGAATGGAAAAGTATCTAATGTATTCAATACTATTATAAAACCAGTAGATGAACAACTACATGCCCACACAAGATAAAAACACAATTAAATTCAAGTGGGGGGGAGAAGGGAAGGAGGAGGGGGCAGGAGGGAAGTGGATTGGTGCGCTCTCACCTAACAGGCACAATGTAGGGATATATGGCACACTTCCTGGGTGAAGGGCTCAACTATAACTTGGACTTTACCTAGCACACACAAACAGTATATCCTAATCATTTATACCCTCATATTAATTTGAAATAGACATTTTTTTTTTTTTTTACAAAAAGAGAGAGAAAGCTGTGAACAGATATGCAGAACCTTGAATGCCAGGCCAAGTGAATGTTGCTGTCTGCCTGGAATGGGCTTCCTGGGTTCCAGGCAGGAAAGAACACCTAATTAAACTTTGTTGCTTCTACAGAGACCATGCCAAGATAGCCAGGGGTATTTCTGGGCCAAGCTGGATGAGCCAGTTAAGCCATGCTTTTAAAATAAATAGCTTGTACTGTTTGTCCCCCAAGGATAAAATATGCTTCATGGAGCCTGCCTCATTATTCCTTGCAACATACATATGCAAAGCATTAGCGGGCAAACTTCCCCATTCCTGCTTGTTTAGAGAGTGATTTTTGCCAAGGTCACACAGCATATTAAGGGGTGAAACCAAAAGCAGCAATGACCCTCAGCCCTTCATTCTAACTATGTATCTTTCTTATTTTCCTCCTGCTTTGGCCAAGGGTCAAGGCTGATCTACCAAACCATGACTGAGCCCCTATGTGACATCTAGGCCCAAGGCAAGGTCTCTTCTCCTCCAGGGTGGCTGAAATGCTGGCTTCCTCCAATGGTAGAGCTTGCTCACAGAAATATGGCTCTTTCCCCTCTGTGATGGTCAACTCTGGAGACCCCTGAGGGGAGAGGGAGGTTGCTCAGGAATGCCTATAAGAAAGCAGGAAGGAGGAGGAAATGAGACCTGAGTGGAAATGAGCCTGGCCTGACCCCATGGGAAATGACCAGGTGGTAACCTTTCCCAGATACGCAACACGGAAGCTTCATGCACCAAACAGACCTCCTTGAAATCTGGAAGGCCCCAGTGTCTTTATGTGATTCCCAATCCTTTTCCTGCCACCAAAAATCTGGCCTTTCTGTTCCATTAACAATTTTAATAACTATTTATTGCACTCTCACATGTGCCAAACATTGTACCAACCACCATGCACCATGGCAGCTTCCACATGTACAATAGCATGAGCTCTGAGTGGAGCACTCTCAAAGACAAGAGATGCAGTGGGGAATACCATAGGCAGGGCCCTGCCCTCATGAATGTACAGTCTGAAGTCTTTACAGTTCAGGTGGTTGGTGCAGTATAGCTGTGGAAAGATTACAAGTCAAAGTCAAAGAAACGTGGATTCAAAACTCGGCTCTACTTCTTACCAGCTGTGTATTAAAGAATATGAAAATGGAAGTTTGGATTCAATGTATAGATACCACATGACTAAGATGATACCTGACCCAAAATGTCACACCAAAAGGCCTCACCCACTTTAGAGATGTAAGAAAGCTGGGCTGTGATGATGAAAGAAGGGTTTCTTTGAAGAGAGCTGGTGGTATGCTGTAAGCCTTCCTCCAGCCCTGTCAATAGGGGGGAGATTGTACCTCCCACTCTCTTTAGACCTAAGAAGAGGGGTTAAATGGAGACCTTGCCAAGGATTTAATACATGTGCCCAGAAATGTAAGCAGCACATTGGGCTGGTACCTGGTTTACACCTGAAAACTCTAAAATAAATCTAAAGGATAAGAGAAGGGCCATGTATTGTTGGCTTGGGCTGACATAACAAAAGGCCACAGACTGAGTGGCTTAAAAAACATATATTTTCTAACAGTTCTGGAGACAGAAAGTCCCAGATCACAGTCCAATGGGGTTTGGTTTCTGGCAAAAGCTCTCTTTGTGACTTACAGTTAGCTACTATGTCCTCATGTGGCCTTTCCTCTGCAAACACTTGGTGAATGACTGAGACACTAATTCTATCAGATCAGTGCCCCAGCCTTATGACCTCATTTAACCTTACTTATCTCCTTTTAGGTCCTTTTTCTAAATATAGCCACATTGGGGGTTAGGGCTTCAACCCATGGATTTTCCTGGGGTGGAGGACACAATTCAATCTATGACCTGGCTACTTTGATGGCAGAGCCAGAAAGAGGCAGCTGCACCAAGGATCAGCCTGTACTTCCAGAGCATGTAAAGGCAGAGAATATGTGGGCTGTGTATGAGAGAGAGAGCCAATATAGAGTGGCTTGGGTCCTATCCAAGACTCTGTGGTAAGAGGTGCACCAGCCATGACCCACTCATATCACAGGTGCTGAGGAGCATTAGCCACAAGTGGAAAACAACACATCTCCCGCATGTGAGAGATCCTAGTAGATAATGGGTGATGGGTGCGCATTTCCACACACATCTCCCATACTATGAAAGTTCTCTAGGAGGAAAAGTCAGCCTTAATCTCCTGCAGGGTCCAAGGAAGCCTTACACTTGATGGTCACTTCAGTACCTGCCAAGTAGGAATTTCCCTGATCCTCTTTTCTTTTTTTTTTTTTCTATTTATTTTCTGTCTTAACTGTGGGGGGTGGGGGTGGGAAAATAATGTAATGAAGAATAATAAAATACATGTATTTAAAAAAAATAAAAAATAAAAAAAGAATAAAGTATCTTGAAATTAAAAAAAAAAACAAAAAAAACAAATTATCACATATACCCTGGAAATATGTTCACTAATATATATACCCATAAAAATTAAATGAATTAAAAATAAAACACTTTAAAGAATAATTAAGAAAAATTAATCACCAGGTAATCAATTCTTGATGAGCATTTAGATATTCATAATACATATTTTTTAAATGATGCATTTCTTTGTCTATAATATCTATAATTTGCCTTGTTACTGAAATATTGGGGTAGGATATATGATTATATAAAATACCAGAAAATGAAAATGGGGGAGATTAACTGAAATGTAGAAGAGAAAGAAGACTAAATAAAAGTATAAATATGATATTAAAGCAGAGTGAACTTCATGGAGACTTAGTCTTCATCAATGTCCAATATTTGTTACTGCAGGAATGGAGAAGAGATATATACAAAGCTCAGAGAGTTTTTAGCAGTGTAATTTTGATAAATCCTCATGGTAAAAACAACAAAAATGCTCAGACAAATGTGACTGACTCAGACAGAAATGTGCAGCAAAATCTAATGGAAAATATCTTCGATTGCATCTCTGTAGTAGATACAATAATAAATTTCATAAAGCTATATCACAGAACATCTTTCAATATAGGCCATGGTATTTAGTCCAGTGTCCTAAAATAGCTTATTCTAGCTATACTCATTTCTAGATAAAGGCAACCTAGAGTGACATGGTACGTGGGAATAGCTCGGACTTATGCCTGAGCTGCTTATGCTCTGGCCATATTTAGGCCTTTAATCAGATATGTAACTTATATAGAAAATAAATTTAAAGATATATATGTTAAACCTAAAATTAGGCCTATGCCAGATCAATCTACTTTAAGGGTTTTTTTTTTTTTCTTAATGAAAATCAAGAAGCTAATACACACTGCAAAAATAAGAATTACTTAATTCTGAATTGAACAAATTATTTATTTCCTCAGAGAATTCCAGGATCTTATCCCACTTACATGATTACTTAAATAGAAATAAAGAATCTAATCTCCTCACAGGATTCTGCCAATTATATTTAATTAAAGAAATACATATTTACTGGGCACATCTTTGGTGCTGGATATTGTCACCAGTGACTACTTATATGGTATCAACCTCCTCTATCTTTCTTTGTCTTTATCTTCATTTAGATTCTGAAGGCTGAAATCCACTAATTAAACATTTCTCACTCACAATAGAATTTATTTATACTTTCAAGCAAGTGCCTTCTCTCCACTAGGCAACTCATTTCTTTCTTAGGGATTTTCATTAGATAGAAAATTCTCCCAGGAGGGCTTTTCATTAATTTCAATTCTTCTGCCTAATCTAACTTCCTCAGCCCTAACCCATCCAGATCTTACAACAGGTCCTCTGATGCCCTTTCCTATAAAGACAGAACCATAAAACATCTAGTGTCAATCCAAATAGAAATGGGACAAACCCATGCCTTCAACTTCCTGATCTGGGGTTTATTAAGGCGTTATACTTCTGACAAGACAGTATATGGATTCCCTGGGGATTTTCCCCAAGATGTGCTTCTTTTCAAACCTCCCCTTCATGCCAGTAGCCCAGCATACACATTGGATGCCAACTCAGCTAATACTGCTTGGTTACTAAGAGTGGCTCTGAAAAGAAACTTCTACCATTAGACTAGGGCCCTATTACGAATGGCTTCATTTCTCCTACTCTTAGAGTCTGATCCTGAGAAGTGACCAGTACCTAGATTCTACCTGCCCTAAGATTATCCCTCCAGTGAAGGCAAACTCATTTACAAGGACACATTCTTCTCTGATTTCATTCATTCAGCATCTATTTGTTGAGTATTGTCCATGAGTCAGGTACTCTTCTAGGCACTGAGGACGAGAAGAGAATAGTGTAAAGACTGACACAGAGAATGATGACACATTGCTAAACAGGCAATGGTGAGTCAGTGCCCTGAGTGGTACAGTACAGGGTCCTTTGGATCTAAAGGATCAGTATTAATTTAGTCTTGGAAAAATAGGGAAGGCTTCCTGGAAGTAGTAATATTTAAATTGAGACCTGAAGGTGTAAAGAGTTAGCTAAGTGGAAAAAGTTCTAGGTTGAGGAAACACAAAGCAAGGCAAGGAGGTGGGAAGGAACTGGGCCATGGGTCTGAGAGAAGTTCAACATGGAAGTACTTAGAGCCGTGGAATTTCAAATGCCACTTTAGACTTCCTGAATCACAATCTGTATTGCAACAAGATCACCTAGTGATTCATATGCGTATTAAAATTGGATAAACTGAGTCTAAATCACACACATAAGTTTGTAGCATGTCCTGAGGACCTGGAGGGTGACACTTAAGAATTCTAAGCAGAGGAGTGGCATGATCATTGCTATGCTTTAGAAAGGGAGATGGATAAGACAGGAGTGAGATTTAACAGTTTTCTGAGTCTTTCACTCTGTTCCCCTTATTTTCCTTGGAAAGCTTGCTGCCAGCTGCTCTTGGAATCATAGCTGAGCTTACAGCTGCTGTTACATCTTCAGGACCCTGCTCAGATCCAGGGTCATCTTTCCTCTATGATCATTCCTTAAAATAGCCCCACCACCAAGAGATGGGGCACTAAATTCTGTGTAGTCTACTAAAAATGACTTCTCAGGCAAAAGTCCTTCTCTCCAATCACTCTCTCATCGTCTCAGTTAAGACATCTCTTTTCTGCATCTTTGCTATAATCCCCTCCAAATGCTGCATTGTATCTGAGAATCTACTGACTACATTCTACAACATTGCTGAAATCATAACTTATTGTTAAACTTGGGCAACTTACTGAACCTCTCTGATTTCAGTTTCCTCATCTTGAAGATGGCAATGATGATAATAATATTGACTTTGAATGTTTTCCTGAGCAATAATAGCTCAATACGGTTACTAAAACACAGAAATTAATTTACTTGTGTTTAGTCTTACTCTTCTTCAGTCAGTCTTACTACTGATATCTATTTGTATTATTTGTACAAGCTCATTGCCTGTATACATGTTGGTTTCTAGCAGCCCTGACATGAGGTACAACAGGGCCATGGGTTGCAGATCATTGGAACTGAAGGAAACCCAGCATAATATTGAGAGCCTAAATAAGGTAAAAGGACACACCCTCAGACTCCAGGACAGGATAGACAATCTTGGGCAGGAGGCAAGAAGATGAGGAGGTTAGACAAGTTTCATTTGGTGCTGGAAAGTAACTATTTTTATAAAGGGAGGGGGGTCACAATTTTCTAGCCATAATGGGAGAATGTGTTAAAAGTGTTCATTGATTTGGAGAGCCATAATTGTCTTCTAAAACTAAACTCTTCAAGGCTTTTCTTCTTCTTAAAACCTTCAGGTGTCACCATAGTATTGCTTATGATGAGATACAAGGTTGACCTTGATCTGAGGTTTGCATACCTCTCTAATCTATGTCTTACCACTGCTCACTTTGTACCCAGGTCTCTAGACATATAAAAGAGTTACAGATTAGCCAACTAATCCTACCCTTTTACATGTTTCTCTTTCCAATGAGAAATTCTTTCCCACTGTCCAAGTATACTGATAATTCCTCAATGCAAAATTCAAGTAATAAACTTCCTTGTTGAAAGATTGGTTTCTTTCTGGAAAAATGAATTGCTTACTAATACTTTTCCCAGCAATGGATCACATGTTACTTGTTTTAGAGCAATTATCACTCTATATGCACGCAGGTCTATAGCTATATTTAGATAGATAGATAGATAGATAGATAGATAGATAGATAGATAGATAATAGAGATATGTGTGCATATGTATTATATATGCTTATGTTTTTTTAAATCCATTTACCTCCAACAAGCAGAAGGATCTATCACAACCCTTTTACTCTATTCAAGGTGAAATGTAGACTTATTGTTTCTCAGAATAGAGTTTGTTAGATGAGCATATAGGTTAATTTATTTAAATAAACCTGTGGCCATGTCACTTGAAAAATACTTTTGAAAGCCAAAATCAAGAAGAAAAATAAATAGAGCTTGTTCCATTGTGTAGTATCAAAAAAATCAGCTGCATTTTTGATGATTAGAACTCTTTTGAGGTCAGTTAAAAGATAGCATTTTTCTCTGCCGCTGTCCTTCCACTGACACTTTGTCTGGGAAACTGGGGGATGAACAGGCAACATTCTGTGATGTTTAAGCAGAGAACAACATCTTCCTCCACTGCACCGACAGTTATTTGAGCAATGCCAGACTGACAGGAGCATCCAGGCCAGTCGTTATTAACAATTCAGCCATCTGTCATCCCAAGAGCACAGCAGGAGAAGAGCTCCGCCTTCTCAGTTCTAAATTGAGTCTTGATTCCAAACTCAACTCAGTGGAGCAGAATGTCTGACTTCTCAATTTCTGTTTTTGTTGGCTCCAATCTACCATTTGGTGCCATCTTGTCTGCTAGTGCCAGTGCCAGTACCAGGAGTTGTCCTGGGAATGTGAAGAGGGGCTATAAGTCCCTTTTCATAGTCCTGACAAAACCCCTTGCCCTCCCCAATCAGTCTAAATGTTCTTAGAATAATTCAATCAAAATATAAGCCATGATCTTACTGTACTTCAGGGCTAGTCTCTAATTCCCCTTGCAAACAGATTGTCTCATCTCTCAAAACTATTCATTCTTTGTAGAAAATATCTACCACCTCATGCTGTTGAATTTGTATTTATAGTACATTTTCTAGAATATTGTGGTAGACTATCATTTTTTTGTTGAAAGAATAAATAGGTTACTGTAGAATTCTTTAAAATACTCATTTGGTATTTTGATAGGTGCTGATGGCTCAAAGACAAAAAGTGACATGAGTCTTTACTTGAAGAGTTTTATAGTCTAGTAAGGAATAGAGGAAAATGCAAATAATTGCCAAAAACATATGACAGATGGTGCAGTTTAGACATATGTTCAGGTTCTGGGGGAGCATCACAAAAGGGACAGTTCAAGTCCATGAATTGGGCAATTGGAGAAGACAACCTGGAAGTAATGATATGCTTGGGTTGACCTCCACAATATGAGTGAAAATTGTCCAGGCAGAAACTTGCAAAACTACATGCTCAATAGAAGAGGCAGCTGGAACAAAGCTGTAGGAACATGAAAAAACATAAAACATGTGAAAAACTACTGGCACTTCCGTATGCCTATGTGACACAGTGGAGATTAGGGAATGATGGGGAGGAGGCTGGCAAGAAAGGCAGAGGTAGGTTACAGCGGGCCTTGGTTGGGCCAGATCCCCATGTACCATCTGAACCAGAAAACCTCTAACTCTGTCCATATACATAACTTAAGTAGGAAATGGCAAGGGTGGCCAGGCACAACTCTTCAAGTAAAGCTGACCATTGATTTGTTTTTTTTGTTTTGTTTTGAAGGGACAAGGTCTCACTCTGCCACTCAGGCTGGAGTGCAGTGGTGCAATCATGGCTCACTGCATGGTGCCCACGTGGTCCTCCTCAGCCTCCCAAGTTGCTAGACCTATAAATATACACCTCCATGCCTGGCTAATTTTTGTTTTGTTTTCTTTTTTGTAGAGAAGGGTCTTTCTTGCACAAGCTGATTTCAAACTCCTGGCCTCAGGAGATCTCCCTGCCTCAGCCTCCTTCATTTCTGGGATTGTAGACATGAGCCACTGCACCTGGCCAGACAGCTGATCCAATAAAGAGTATTTGGGCCAAGGATTGTTCTCACGGGATATGTTGTTATTTTTATGCAGGTGGAGTGAGTTGTCAATAGTCTTAGAAGCCCCTGTTGCTTACCTGCCAGGTTTCAGAGACTGTGGTTCTAGGTGACTGGCTGACCAGCAAGCTGAAGGTGTCCCTTTTTGGTTGGATTTCAGAAGCATGCTGCCTGAATCAAGTTGTCATTAACAATCAGATTGAGTGTTCTCCAAACATCTTTCCAAAAGGGATGTATTAGTTTGCATTCCCACCGGCAATGTAGAAGTGTTCCCTTTTCTCCACATCCATGCCAACATCTCTGGTTTTGGGATTGAGTGGAAGAAAAAGTATCCAATGTATACAGCCCTAATATGAAGCAAATCTATATCTTTCATGTGAAGGTTACAACCCAGTTAGTGCACAAGAAGACGGGGAAAAGGGAGAGGGAGGAAAGGGGAGGGAGAGAGGATAAAGGGTGAGATCACACTTGAGGTCCATCTTTGAAGGGTCAGGAGAAAACTACTAAATGCAGAACACAAATGTTCTAACACAGTAAATGAGAAAATCTCACGAATGTTATGTCGAATAGATGGATGAAATTATTTTAGATTGTATATAAAGCCTGCACACTGTACTCCATGATTGAACTAATGTACACAGTTATGATTCAGTAAAAAAGAAAAAAAATAATCACTATCCCCCTTTCCCAAATATTCACTTCTGAAAGCTTCTTTTTTGTGTGTTTGCGCTTTTGAAAATCCTTAAGCCTAAATAATTTTATTTTGTTTTATTTTTTTTCCTATGGGTTCTGTCTGTCAAAGCTGCTGATAAGATTTTGATATTTTTATGAGTCCTCACATTTGGATTATAATGCCTTAGATTAAGGTAGTGCTCTTATCCAATGTTGGCAGACTCTTAGCAGTAGCCATTATGCAGTCTTTGGGTTTTTTTTAATGGTTTGAAAGATCCTGAGGTTTCAGAACTGAGTCTGCTGTAGTTTATCAAGCCGCTTATGCATAAGGTGTTATAACAAATTAGGTTGTTTATATTTAATATATCTAATCTCACAAAGCTTAGAGACACAGCAACTCACATTGCTTCCTAGTCCACTTTCCTCAAACCAGATATTTGCATATTTGTTTACTTCATAGGACTTTATTGAGTTCTTTAATGTGCTATGTACTGTTCTAGATGTTGAGACACAGAATGAATATGCTATAAAAGATCTATTCTGAAAGGGACTTTACTTTTAGAACTTTTTATTAAGTAATTTCTAGAAGTCACAACTTTTATTCTCTTTGCCACTGCTTTATTCTGAGCATCTTTCTTCTTCCTTAGTGCTCTTTGCCTAGGACTCTTTTCTATTCCTTGAGTCAAACACCTGTTCCAGCACCTACTCTCAGTAGTGATTATCCAAAATGTTCCAGTTTTAGACAGAGAAATGGTTGTGACTATTTGGCTTTCAAAATGTTAGATTTTACTGAGTCTATGGAGTCTATTGCAATGTGGGATTCTAGGAAATTGCCTGACTTAAGCCAGACAAACACCTTATAGATTCCAGTATTATAATATTGTATTTCCAATTGCAGCTTCCCCAATACCAAGACGACCACAATAACAAAAGAAGTTTCTAATACTTTTCTTATCTAGGACATTACCTCCTTTTATATTCTAAATAGACCACAGAAAAACTCTTTAGGATTAACACTAAAAATCTTAAATTGCCTGGGTTATAGATACATAACAAATTGGGAAAAACAACCTTTTTTCATGTTTTCAATATAAAACAAACATCCTCTCTCATAGGGAGCTGGAACTGATCGCAAGGGCTTCAGATCTTAGCACAGGCTTGGTAATCAATAAGTTGTAGAAAGTAAATGAGGAAAAGACATAATTGGAAAGCTATTATGCAAGTATATGGCCACTCATGGCTATTCTGCTTTGGGCAGATAAAGTCAGAATACCTAGCAGCAAATGGAGATGCTGGAATACTCAGAACCTTTTTGCCTGTTTTAGCTTACTCTAATTTTGATTACATATTATACCTATTAAGGATGTGGTTAGGGTTCTGTAGCATCAGGTTCCTGATGTTCACGACTCAATATTTCTTAACAATGTCCAAGGCTGAGTTTGCTATGTGCTAGGCACTGCTGGGAACTGGCTTTGCAAGACAGCTGACACCTGTATCCTCACTTATGCAGAAACTGAGGCTAGAAGGATTTACACGATGAATAAGTGCAGAGAAAGAAAATTATATATTTGGGGTATGGAGAGAAAAGGAGACACTCTATGGAGCAGGTAGTATTTCGGATAGATCTTAAATAATAGGACATAAACAAAATTAAGAAAATGAGATTCCAAGTGGGAAAATGACATAATAAGACATGCTACTGCTTTTATGAATCTTGGTTTCTTCACTATAAAAAGTGCATAATAATAATTGCTTACAGAGTTGTTAAAAGGAACAAATGTGAAATATATGTGAAAATGCTTTTGAAAGTCTCATGTGTTATTAAACAAATTTCTTTGACCATTTCTTTTCATTTCCCCTGATTTATCCAATACTAATTGTGTGAGCATTATTTCTTTCCTCTCTGTTCCCTCCCTCCCTCCCTTTTTTCCTTCCTTCCTCCTGTTGATTAAATGGTTACTGAGTAATCAAAATGGACCAGAAGCTGTGCAAGCCATTAAAACATAACAGTTATAAAAGATATGACTGTTCTAATAACTTATAATCTACCATGCTAAATATTAAATCTGTAACTCTAGTAAAGTATGGTAACTGTTACAATGGGAAATTCAGTATTCTCTGGGAACTTAATAATAGTGATGAAAACAAGTGAATGGATTTGAAGAATAACAGAAGATTGAGTCAATTTAACTTTGTGATCAACTAGATATGGAAAGTAAAAGAGAAAGGAGTATTCTGTATGCTACATACTATTTAAGACTTAATCTGTTTCAAGGATAAGAGAACTTCCTTATGAAGTATTGTTTATGCTGAGAGCTGAAAGATGAATAAGGGTTATATTATGGTGGGTAGGGATATGTGTGAAGTAACAATGTATTCTAAGACCAAAAGATGAGAGAAAACATTATATTTTTGGTAGCCAAAGGCCAACGTGTTTGACACATGAAATTCCAAGGAGAAAGTGATTAGAGAGTTAGGTAGACATCAAGTTGAGGTGAGCCTTATAGGTCAAGCTGAAGAGTTAGACATGAGTCTAAAGGCAATGGAAAGAAAGTAAAGGTATTAAACAAGGCAGAACATAGATTGGCATTTTAGAAAGATCAATCTTGCTGCTGACAAGGTAATATCTTTCAGAGAAGGACAATTATTTGGAGGTTTTTATAATACCTTAAGCTATAGCTAATTATGGATTAGGGGCTTAACAATAGAGATGAAAACAAGTGGATGGATTTGAAGGATAACAGAAGATTGAATCAATTTAACTTTGTGCTTGACTAGATATGGAAAGTAAAAGAGAAAGGAGTATTCTGGATGACTCCCAGTTTTCTGGCATGGGCAACATAAGGGATGATGATGTCATTAACTGAAGATAGGGATCACAGGAGGAGAGATAGTTTTTGAAGATTTGGCTGGATAAGGGAGATGATGAGATTGGCCTTGGAAACATTGAGCTAGAAGTTCCTGGATGACATCAAGCAGAAATTTCAAGTAGGCAATAGGGTATATTGGTAAGAGACTCAAGAGAGGAATCTATAGGTATAGATTCAGAAGTCACCAGCCTACAGATGATAACCATCATGGTTATCAGCAGATGTGATCTCCCAGGGAGGTCATATGGCATGCAGAGAGAAGATTAAGATAAGGCTCTAAGAAACCCCCACATTTAAAGGCTAGGTAAAGGAGAGCATGAGAGGGACTGGCTACAGTGGTAGGAGTAAAAATTGAGAAAATGTGACTTTGTGACTCCAAAGGTCTTTCTATAAAAGGAACAAACTAAAATTGCCATCTCTTATTATTTATGGTCAAAGATAATTGAAGTCTCAAAATACTCAAGGCATATAATGGCATGGAGGTCATCAGAGTGCACTTTTGGTGAGTGCACTTTTAATGATGTGGTAGAGTGCTGGGAGTTGAAGTCAGGGTGTGTGGATTAAGGAATGAGTTGGGGGATGGTGAAGATATGTTGAAATGGAGACAAAAAATGTGAACAGTTATCACAAGCATTTGGTTCTTAGACTGAGTGGAAAAGATACATGTTCACAGGATAGACATAAGAAAATACAGTTATAATACTCTTGAATTAAATGCAGTGATAGAGGTATATATAGCAATGATTCATACTCCCTATTATTGCTAATGAAATGATAATTTTTAGCTTTGCTCCATCTTAAAAACTTGGAACTTTGAAATTAATGGTGTTTTCTGAAATTACAAATTAATTTATAATTACAATTTATTTTATGAAACAATTAAAAATTATATGTAGTGCTTAAATTTTTTTCTCACAGTTGAAAAAGTCCCATATACATGTTCTCTTTTTCTACTTAAAAAAAATGCATTTATTACGATCCAACAAACTATAATGTATTATCTATTTTGTTTTTTTTTAAATACATGTATTTTATTATTCTTCATTACATTATTTCCCGCCCCCCCACCCATCCGTGGTAAGACAGAATTGATTTACAGAAAAGAATACAGAAAACACCAAAGCTCCTGGTAGAGGGAGAGATTTCAAGTGGGGAGAGAGATGCTCTCTCTGTTCCTCTCCCGGTCTTTCTCCATCTCCTCCTCTAGGCCTCTAGCCTCAGGGTATATATAGGTGTATGGGTTCCTTGGCCAGGAAACAAATGAATACAGTCCCTTCCACCGGGGGCAAGGTGAATGAGTGTATCAATGAATGGATACAGTCCATCCATGGAATTCAGGCCTAGGAAATTCACAA
>CAUYRH010072499.1:0-18730 GCA_963574655.1 Perodicticus potto
CGCCCCGCGCCCCCCCCCCCCGGCGCGGCCCCCCCCCAAAAAATGTAATGAAGAATAATAAAATACATGTATTTAAAAAAATAAAAATAAAAAAATAAAAAAAAGATGGAATAAAAACATTGTTTCAACACCATTAAAAAAAAAATGATGATTAAAAAAAAAAAAGAAAGAGCGAGCGAGAATTAGTCTCAGAAAGTTTAAGTAACCTTTCAAGGTCACATCCTTGAAAGTTTTAAAGCTGGGATGCATGGGTAAAGGCATCAGACCTCAGAATGCTCTTCCAGCCGGGATTTGCACGTGAATGTCACAAAGAAATGTAAGGAAGATGCTCTTTAGAAACATGTTTAAGGATGGTTCCATATTCTGTTAACTTTTTCCCTTAAAAGGCTTCCCACTCACTGAAACAATCCATTTCAGAAAAAGGTGAGCAAATTCTGAGACTTGGCTCTTAAATTAGAAAACTGCTTGCAGAAGCAACAATTCAATCAGCTTGACTATCAGACTCGAGAAAGCGTGACAGCGAGATCAGGATTACTAAATTCTTTGAGTTACTGAATTTGGAACTAAGCCTGGACTATAAAGCATCTTCCTTAAAAATTTAAACAAAAAGAGGTCTTTTTCATCTTTTACAATTTTATGTATTTATTCATAATTTTTAAAAAATTGATATATCCTTTGCTTTCATGTCGTGGCTAGGCCATGTAGTGATAGGAAAGCGTAAAACCCTTACCAGTGGAAGAAGAGAGAAAAAGGGGAAAGCAAATAAGTTAAAACAAGGATTTTTACCTGCTGCTTCCTGAAGCTGTAGGTTTTTTATCACACGGTACTGCTGGGGATGGTGGGCAAAGCTGGGTTACAGGGCTCAGGGGAATGAGACCCCCCCCATGTGCCTGGAAGGGAGGGCATGTCTGTTGTTCTCAGGACACAATGGACCAGCAGAGCCCTGGGGTCAGCACAGGTGGGGATCCCCAGACCATAGGTGCCAACTGAAGGACCCAGCCAATTATGCCCAAAGTCAAGATGCGACCAGGAGCGTCTCAGCTCTCAACCAGACTAGAGAGGAGCCCAGCCCAGCCCCTCTGCCCAGATCAGTGGAATCCAGCAGATGCAGTGGGGACCTTCATCCACCTCCAGGGCCCTGTAAACCACTGTCCTCTCCCCTCCCCCATCCTGTTATTCCTGGAGGCTGTGTGCAGAGGAGCAGACAGAAGAAGTAGGAAACACCTCCAGGGACCCAGCCTTTGTCTAAAGGAACTGGTAAATGATTGGACTGAAATAAACCACGTTACACCTTAGGTGTTTTCCCCTATTATGGGCCAAATTGTATTTCCCCAAGATTCGTAGGATGAAGTCTACCTCAGAATGTGACTATATATAAAGATAAGGCCTTTAAAGAGGTGATTAAGTTAAAATGCATTTTTTTTTTTTTTTTTAGGGCAGAACTTTATCCAATCCAACAGGTGTCCTTAAGAGAGGAAGAAGTTTACACTCGCAAAAATACTCCAGGGACGTGTGCACCGGGAGGAGAGACCGTGTGAGGATACAGTGAGAAGGCAGGCATCTGCAGGAGCTGAGGCCAGTACTATGTGTTGTTTTATCCACCCAGTGAGTAAGTAACACACTTCTCCCCACACTCCACCCTCCAGGGTCTTCCCAATTGGTGGGGGTCTGGAGGAAAAGCAAACCACTGAATAGGAAAACAAAGAAGCTACTTTTTCTTAAACTTGTCCAAATCTTTTAGAAAACATTTTCTGAACTTTAAAATAAAAATTTACTTACAAATAATCCCCTCTCATTGATTTAGTCATTGAAGAAGAGGAAAGAAAAATCTTCACTTACTAAATCTTTATATATCTAAAAGCAAAAAATCCCAACCTGTGTTTCTAATTTGATGGTTTTTAAAAAATTAAACTGGCACAATTTATTCCAAATTAGTGAATTACACCATATTTTAATTTCAAAGTCAGGCTTAGGGAATTCTAGGTTGTACTGTCTTCCATTCAGCGAAAATAAAAGATCACATTTTCCCACTAAAAAAAAAAAAAGGCCTCTGGAATTAACTTTTCAATTATATCCCTGGGATTTGGATGTGTGTTGCTCTTTTGTTCTCTGTGGCCCATAGTTCTATTTTGTAAGTTAAATTTTAAAACAGATGCAGAATTTGCTCACGAGGATTTCGACTCAGAGGCATTATTTAAACAGAAATGGGATAGACTCGACTGCCCTTGGTTTTTGTTTTGGGCCCAGGCCTTTCCCTCCCCATTGTAAGTAGGACATTTGGAGCCTTAGCTGACTTCCTGCATTCGGCTGAATCGTACAGAACAAAAACCACTGCCTCTGATGGGGACACGGAGCCTGGACACTGCGTTCCCTCCAGGCTCTGCATGTTTTCATTTGGTGTCTGTGGGAATCTGTGCCAAGTCTTTAACAGTTGCAGCCAATTAAACACACTTGCCTAATGTTCACGACCTCCCTTTGCAATCATTTAATTCTTCACGGGCCCTGTCTGACAAGTATTAGGACTAAGGCCAAACACCATGTTAATGTCTGAAAAGAGGGGTTTCCAAGCACTTGTTCCTTCCCCACAGTCCGAGTCGCCCTCCTCTCACAGCAGACCAATAGCTGGAAAGCCTGACCTTGGCTTTGACCTGAGGATTTTTCTGGCTTGTCACAGATCCCCCTCCAGGTCCCATCTAGAGCTGTCTGTCTTAGAGCAGAGAATGTGCGGATTCAGCATAAGGCTTCCTGGAGACATGCAAATGCAAAAAAGGAGCGAATGTTTGGACAGAGCCTGTCAAGTCAATGATGATGGCGTGAGGATGTTTGAAGGATTTGCAGGACGAGGAGCTTTGTGGAGTCTGGGCAGGAAAGCAGGTCATCCGTGGCACAGTTAGGCAGCTGTGTATCTCTTCTTTTTAAATCTATTGCGTGTCCAAAAAAAGGCTCCCAGCTAGTGGGTAAGAATCCCAAAATGTGAACCCAAGATAAAAACTGCTGTGTCACTTTTTGGAAGCTCTTCTTTTTTCCCTTTATTTCCAAAATAAAGTTGCTCCTCCCTCTCTCCTCCTCTTTCTTCTTCAATAAAATGTTATTTCTAGCCATCGTCAAAATTCAAGAGGTATAAAAAGAACTACTGCAAATTAGTATTTTTTTAAAGTGCAGAAATACTTCCCTTAAAGCATAAAGCGCAGAAATATAGAACTATTCTTCTTTTAAAATTCCATCCTGATCCTCAGGTCTTCCTCTGCAGACAGCTACTATTACCAGTTTCTTATGCATATTTCCAGAGATATTCTGTATATAAATGAATTTTGTGGCTTGCACAGGCAAAACAAGACTTACAACCGAGTGAAAGACCATCTGTTGTTCTAAAGAAGAAAGGGGAGGTCACGACGTGAATTCTGTAAGACAGGCTTTCTCCTGAATTTTTGGATCCATATAGAATTCCCTATAGGACTGTCCTGCATTTTATCCATAGGTCGAAAGACACACTCTGTTCCTGCCTACATCAGATACGATAAAAAAAATCTCATTTAGAATATTTGTAATTCTAAATTATGGGGCACAAATGACTAGATTATTTTGCCATCGGCATCCATGTAGAGTCCTTGTTCTACAAATGTGTATCAGTGTTTTTTAAAAAATTATTTTTTATTATTATGGGTAATTAATAATTGAATTAATATATCTGAATCAGTGTTTTAGTCTGCTCGGCTACCGTAAGAAAGTTCCATAGAGCGGATGGTTTAAACAATAGGTTTGTTTTCTTACAGTTCTAGTTGTTGGAAATTTAAGGTTAAGGACCAGCAGGGTTGGTTTCTGGTGAGACCTGTCTTCCTGGCTTGTAGATGGCCACCATCTCTTTGTATCTTCATGTGGTTGTAGCCTTTCCTTTGTGCACGAGAGGTTAGAGAGCGAGCTCTGGTACTTTTCTTCTTAAAAGGACACCCATTCTATTAGACTAGGGCCCAGCCCTTATGACCTCACTTAATCTAAATTACCTCCCTAAGGGCTCTATCCCTATACACAGACAATCCCCAACTTACAACTGTTTACTTATGGCTTTTTGAGTACAGTCATATGAAAGTGACATCATTCCGTAGAAATCATACTTTCAGTACCCAAATAACCATTCTGTTTTTCACTTTCAGTATAGTATCCAATAAATTACACAAGATAATAACACTTAATTATAAAATAGGCTTTGTGTTCGATGATTTACTCAACTGTAGGATAGTGAGAGTGTTCTCAGCACGTTTAGGGGAATCTAGCCTAAGTTATGATATTTGGTAGATTAGGTGTATTAAATGTATTTTTGACTTATAATACTTGCAATTTATGACAGGTTTATCATGTTATAACCCATCGTAAGTCAAGAAGCACCTGCATAGTCAAATTGAGAGTTAGGGCTTCAGTACCTGGACTTGCCAGGGAGTGGGGAAGAGGACACAATTCAGTTCACAGCAGTTAGCAATGGTGCTATTTTAATAAATAATGGCTACTATTTATTTAAGTTCCTTCTATGTGTCAGACAGTGTACAACCTGCTGTAGCGTATTGCTGACAGTCTTCAGAATAACACCACAAGGTGGGCATTGTTGCCCCCAGTGTGACTGGCACTTGCAATGTGTTGCAAGTGGTGTGGTTTGAGCACCGACTAGTCGAAGTGAACACTGGTGGACGCAGCCAGGGTGGCTACTGCTCCAGTGCTCGCCGGTTGAGGGTGAGCCCTGAGTTGCCCCGGTTGCTCAGACAGAGAAGGGCAGTTTGGAGGTGAGGGAACCTGGACTAGCTCACACAGCTGGCAGATGAAGGAGCAGGGACATGTCTGCCTTACTCGACAGGTTTCCTCTCTGTCACCTTCTGAGGAGCCGTGTGTCAGAGATGCCCACGTTTCTCTGCGCCAGCCAGTGTTCGCAAGTTTCCCATCACTCTCACATCTCAGTTACGGTGCCTGCCATGGCTGAGGCTGGCTTAGGATCAAGTCAGGTTGGCTGCTGGCTCCTCTCCCTGTCGACCCAGACTCTGGTGACAGGGAATTTTCTGCGTCGTCCTCACTGGCTCACGTCTGACACAATTACAGATTTTCTGTATCTGGGTCTTTGCATCGGGTCTGTTTTTCCTCAAAACATTTATGTGGGTCTCTGAGGTCGTTTGCCTCCTTCTGTGGATTTGACCTCCTCTGTCTGGCTAGTTCAGGGTCTGTGCTAACTAACTCCCGCTCATCATACAGATTACACACTGCCTTTGTTCCCTTCCCTGGCCTGGTCTCGGGGCTCAGAATACCACCTGATTGTCCATCACCAAGTGCCCAGACACTAATGGGAACCCATTTCTTCCCAGGTGCTCCCTTCCCAGCTGCATCCTTCCTCTGTGCTATCCTGACCCCAGCCGCTAAACCTTTCCTTCCTGAGTCCTTGCCCACCTCCCCAGTAAGCTCCTCCTCCTCCCCCACAAGCTCATCATCCTTTGTCTTTCTTTTTCCGCTTTTGTCTTTCTTTCCTATTCTTTCTTTTCCTTTTCTCTTTTCTCTCCCTCTGATTCAGGGCGGTGTTAGCACATACCACAGGGAGCAGCCTTCACCCTTGACATTCGGGGCTTAGAAACTTCCCTGTCTCCTGGGCTGTCGGGGGCACAGAGCACCTGCGGGGCAGTGTACGAACCCCTCCATTTGTCGGTCAGCGAGTGATACCTACATGGAACCAGAATTAGGCCAAGGGCAAGGCACTGTCACTAAAGATTAAAAGGCAACCTTACTCATCCCAACTTGGTCACGCTTCCCTCCAGTGTCACTTTGTCCAGAGGGGAAGGGAAACGCTCTGTGATAAGCAAATTTGGTAACACATTAAAACTTTACCTGGACGCCCTCTATTTCCTCAACAGGGTTCCGTTGTGCGTAGCTTCCCTTTGTCCTATATCCTGCTATATTCATCGTTACTAGAATAAATATTTATAGGACAAGCAGAACTTTGCTCAGAGGATACATTGAAGGATACTTAGCATTTTGACGGATGAAAAGCCTTTTTTTTTTTTTTGGCTGCCCTGTGTTATACTTTCTTTTCTGGGCTATGTATAACGTGCAAATTCAAGGCACTCTTTGATGAAAGCTTGTAATGTTAACCTGCCTCTAAACAATGATTCGAGAGAGCCTCCCCCTCCCTGAAAAATCTCCCTCCATAGCTTCCAAGGGCTAAGGGACCAAGGCTGAGGTCCTGGTCACTTCTTTTCTTTTGCACATAAATGAAATGACAATGAAGCATCAGCCTCGCCATGTTGGAAGATTCTGTAGGCTATTTCTTGGAACTGTGAACCATCCAGAAAGCCAAACACCCACAGAGGGGCCTGCCTTGTGTCCTCATGCCGAGAGTCATTCTGGGAGAGCACTACTCACTGCTTACTTTACACCCCAGTGTCTGACACCCAGAGATCAAGGCACATCCTGGACAAGGCCACGTAGATCCTGAACCAGAAACCTCACAGGTTGTTCCAGGCTGCTGTGGGCCGCTGTCCCTTCATTTAGTCATCACTCAGGAAATACTTACTGAGTGCTGTGTGCCAACACTGTACTGGGTGTGAATGTCCAGCAATGGAGGAAGCAGACCTGAGCCCTGGCCCCAAGGAGCTGGCAGTCCCCCAGGGGTGGAGCTGGATGCCTTGCAGTGGGTTGTCCCCAGAGGCATGACCTGTGGTGGTGTGAGCCGCTGAGCTACAGGGATCACAAGCTGCTCCTGCATGTCCCGTACTCAGGCCTCAGGGAGCCTCCCCTGCTACACCCAAAATGCCACAGTTTTTGAAATCTGCTCTTAATGTGCAAAGACCTTAGCTTTTTCTGGTTGGGGAAGTTTTTTTCTTACATGAAAAACAGGAGCCTGACAAGCAGCAGCTATATGCCTAATGTTAAAGGCAAGACTGCCTAGGGACCATGCTTCAGAGATCATTTTCAGGAATGTTTAATCTTATTAGGATAGATTTCTGTGACTGCCGTGAGGCGTCTCTGAATCATCAGCAAACAAAAGCAGACGACCTTTATTTGTGCAAGTTAATGCTACCTTGAGTAAATAAATGTAAAGGGTCACCATCTTTCCCCCAAATTCTCTCCTCCCCCCAAATACTCTTCCCCTCAGCTGATCTTCTTTGGCTTCAGACAGCATAGGCTTCCCATCAAGTCTTTATTCCTCCTAAACTTGATGCCATCTGCCTTTGGCAAAAATTTTCCTAATATTGCTTTTGAAAGGAATCATTTGAAAGTTTTCAAAGTCAGTTCTTGGCCTTGCTTTTCTTTAAACTCCAGTCATTCAGTGACCAACCTTCTGCCTATTGCTGTATCAAGGCCATTTCTTTGCTTCTAAGTACAGGCAGGCATTGAATAACAATGTTTCATTCAACATGGACCTCAAAGACAACAATGGTTCCATAAGATTATAAAGGAGCTGCCCTACATAGGTGTATCACTTTTAAAATCTTTTGTCTTGTATTTTGTCTTGTACTGTACCTTTTTTATGTTGATAGGTTTGCACATGCAAATACCACTGAGTTACAATTGCCTACAGTAAAGGCAGATGACATTTATCTGTGGAGGTCAGGCTGTACAGATTTGTAGCGGAGGTGTGCAGTAGGCTGTCCTATCTAGGCGTGGAAGTGCACGCGCTCATGTTCACATGATGACAACAGCACCCAGCAATGCATTTCTCAGAACTCATCCTCATTGTTAAGTGATGCATGACTGTTAAGTGATGCAATTATAATTCTTAAAGACAGGAAGATTTAGGTTCAGGAAGAGGATGAGTAATGACTTATTTTAACTCCAGTGACTAAAACACAGCAAATCTTTTGATTTTGAGTGGCACCTAAAAACATAATACCTCCTTTTCTTTTTATATTCCAATTTTCTAGATAATATTTAAAGAATGGTGTGGGTTGATAATTCTAAAATCCCAGCCTATCTATTGCCCAGAAAATGCCTTGTAGGTGATACACGGAGAGGTGACTCAACTGTGTTGACAGGTGACTCAGTGTGGCAGCCACCTCTGCCTATACCTCCTGGGGTATGGGAGCTTTTAAATAAGCAAGCATTGCTGAAAAAGTGGGTGTGGCCTGGGGTGTAGTTTAATGGACATGTGCCCCCCACACTGCAGTTTAACAGGCATGCTCATTTCAGATCTGATCTACTACTTGATTGGAGAATGCTTTAGCAGAAAGCCACTTGGTTTCACAGTGGAGATCTCCTTGAGGCATAGGTGGTGTCTAGTCTGAATCCCAGGAGCCTCAGGTACGAGATGGGATTTGGGTGTCAGGTAGGATGGGCGCATGGCCCAGTGAAACCTATTAGTGTTTATTTGGGAATCACATTTAATTATAACCAGGACCTTAAAGGATTCATTTTATCCCAAGTTCTGGAAATGAAAGCCAATTGCTGTCCATAGAAAAACTCTTTTCTGCCACACACTTCAGCGTTTCTTTCCCATTTCCAAACTTAGATAATCATCCTGTTATACCTTCAAGTGGTCTAAGGACTAGTTCATTAAAATGTTACTTCTTTTTATGGTTTGACTTTGCAAATGTGATTTTGGAAATAATATCGCTATACTAAATGATAAGAGTTCTTCATAGAAAGGACAAGTCTTAGAGGTCTCAAAAGTTGTTATCTGCATGCAATTTTGTGATTACTTTCCTGAAAGTTTTTATTACATTAACTAGGAGAAATCAGCTGTCTTCATCACTCAAGAAAAGGTTAAAAGTTTATGGAGAAATACTAAATATTTTCTTAACTGTTACATCTTTTTGGGTTTTTTTGCCGTTTTTGGCCGTGGCTGAGTTTGAACCCGCCACCTCCAGCACATGGGGCTGGCGCCCCACTCCTTTGAGCCACAGGCGCTGCCCAACTGTTACATCTTTAAGGATACAGAGAAGCTGGTTATGCAGGATCTAACCTGGAATTTCACTTTGCACCATGTTCTTGGTCCTGGTGAGAGTTGTGGATAGGAAAGGGAGGTGATGAAGGAGGAACAGAGAGAAGGCGAAGTTCAATTCCATGCTCAGGCAGTCAAATCCAGTAGGGCTGGAATTTTAGTCTGTTCATCTTTATCTTTGTGATTCTTCCCCTCCGCTCACACAACTAGATGATCATGATTGATGTGTGGTTATTATCCTCCTCAAAGAAGGCCCAGGGTATCGATAAACGTTCACTATACCCTTGCTCTGTGACAGTGTGTACTACATAGAGCTTTTCATGGGCATACGAGGGACTATACGGTATAATGCCGTACAGTGCACGCTTAAGGACTTTGATTTAGCAGGGGTGACATTAAACAACATTAATGACAGTAGTGACAATGTCACCAGTAGCACTTCAGGGTGGGGTTTTATAACAGTCCCAACCAAAACTCCTCCTTGAGCTTCCTATGTGCACAAACGTGAGTGGGAATAAAGTAGCTAGTTGGTCCCTCTCCCCAGGAGAGCGTCTCCCATAAGCAATGCTCGGGCTATGGAAGCCTGAGCAGGAATCCCCTCACCTGCCTCCTCATCTGCAACCAGAACACTGTGCACCTACAGCCAGAGGAGCTGGGCTATGTTCCAGCCGCCTCAGAGTCTGCAGATGGCCCAGTTCAGAAGGTGGAGAACACTGGGAGAGCGCTGGTCACCATGCACCCCCAAGGCCAGACATAGAGTAGATCCAGAAAATGAACAGAGACTGAATGAATGAATGAAAAATGGAGCCCGAGTGGATTCCACTAGGTACATAAAATATGCACTAAGAAGTTATTACTATATGTGAAGGAAAAATAAGGCATTGTTGTTGTTAAAACAAACACAAACAATGACATATATATTCTTCCTGCATTTAAAAAAATCACCACCAGCTGGTTCTGTGCTTGTTGCTCAGTGGATAGGGTGGCAGCCACATACACCAGGGCTGGTGGGTTTGAACCCGGCCTAGGCCTGCTAAACAACAATGACAACTACAATAAAAAAAAAAATAGCCAGGCGTTGTGGTGGGCGCCTGTAGTCCCAGCTACTTGGGAGACTAAGGCAAGAAAATTGCTTAAGCCCAAGAGTTTAAGGTTTCTGTGAGCTGTGATGCTACAGTACTCTACAGAAGGGGACATAGTGAGACTCTGTCTCAAAAAAGAAAAAACAAAAAACAAAACTCACCACTGGGCTGGGCTTGGTGGTTCACACCTGTAATCCCAGCACTTGGGAGGCCGAGGCGTGGTGGGGATTGTCTGAGCTCGCAGGTTCCAGACCAGCCTGAGCCAGAGCAAGACTTTGTCTGTAAAAAATAGCCGGTGTTGTGGGTGCCTGTAGTCCCAGCTACTTGGGAGGCGGAGGCAAGAGGATCACTTGAACCCAAGAGTCTGAGGTTGCTGTGAGCTAAGAGGCCACGAAACTCTACCAAGAGTAACTAAGCAAGACTCTGTCTCAAAAAATAAAACATAAAAATAAATCCCTACCATTCCAAAATTAATTTTAATTTTAGTAAACATTTTCCTCTTAAGCCATAAAAACTTTCTTTAAAAAATGTATTTCTCTAGAACCCAAGGAGGTTAACATTGAATAAGTACATTAACCAAGATGAAAAAATTGGAGTTATTATTATTTAAATATTATCCTCAGATAAACTCCATTTTCTTTTACCTAAGAAAACAATTAGGTATTTCCAATGGAATGTTTATTGTTTGGGATGCAAAACATGACGGTTCAGCTAATGCACTGGGAAGAACATTAAAAAACATTTTTGCATTGTGCAACTGAGAACAAAAATTCCTGAGAAAAGGTCTCAGATGTTTTTGTTTGTTTTGAAGAATTAGCCAAATTTCAGTTATCTTAGTTTATTTCAGAAGGCAACTAAATTGATTTATTGAAACCGTTCTTTAGAAGTAATGATAAGAAATCAATCATCCAGGGTACCATGTCTGGCTAATTAATTTGTTCTGTGCATGACTACCCAATTTGAAGGAGAGAAATAGAAAGGGAAATCAATTTTGTATTGAGACTATTTGTACCCCAAACCACGACTCCCCCTAACTGCTTGGGTGTCTATACCTCTCAGCCCACCTCTCTTTTCAGATCTGTGTTCTAAAATAGAATATTTTTATTATTTCTTGGGGCTACAGAAAATATTATGCTAACTATAGAAAATGCAGGTAAATGAAATACAAGGTTAAAATATCCTTACTCTCTAATGGTAACCTCTGTTAAGAGTTTGGTATATATTTTTTCCAGTTTTTTCCCTAAGCACAATAAAAATCATACTTTTTCAAGTAACATGATGTATTATACATATTGTTTTTGCAATGTTCTTTTTTCATTTAATATCTTTCCATGTCAGTCTTGTCTGGCAAAAATGTCTCATAACAAATTATTTTGCAGACTCAGATTAAGGGCAATATATGATATTTTTGGTGAATAGAAAAAAGTTTTGGACATAACAACATAAATGATATAAATACAGAAATTCATGCTGATTTTTCCCTAAGCTAAGAATGGTGCCTTTTTTCTCAGACACTGTGGTATGCTGGATATGTCTGAATAAAATTAAATGAATGAATAAAAAATGACAACAGAGTCTTCATTTGGGGGCGAGCCTCATCTCCCCTACTGTTCCTTCCATAGAGTTAAGCAGGGTACAAGGGACTTCTATATGGGGGCTGATATTACATACAGTGTATTTAGTTTTCTGGCACTTACTATGTATTTTTATTAAGGAAGTTGTTACTATTAACAATTTGTCTGAAGAAAGAATGCACTTCCTGTCAGTTTTTGTCACTAATTTAACAGGGGTTTCCGCCATTTTTATTAAAAATAAAATCTTTTGTTTTTCTCTGATCCTGATATAATGGAGTTACTGAGCTCTGGACGTGCTTGACATTTGAAGCTTGTGTTTTTGCAGACAGAACATCTAGAGACACACACTGAAGAAACATCCCCAGGATACAGCCCAAAGGCAACTCTGTGCCGTGCAAACCAGGCCATCGCTCTCTGTGGCTGTGTCTGAGGCAATGCCAACCCTCTCACAGCCTCTTAGACCTCAGAGTAGGCAGGGCCAGGATTTGCTGTGTTGCTATTGTGGAGATGCATTAAAATCAGTTGAAAGAGCTGCAATTGGCTCAGCACCTGTGGTTCAACGGGCTAAGGCACCAGCTACGTACACCTGAGCTGGTGGGTTCGAATCCAGCCTGGGCTGCCAAACAACAATGACGGCTGCAACCAAAAAATGGCCGGGCGTTGTGGCGGGCGCCTGTAGTCCCAGCTACTTGGGAGGCGGAGGCAAGAGACGCGCTTGAGCCCAGGAATTGGAGGTTGCTGTGAGCTGTGATGTTACAGCACTCCATCCAGGGTGACAGCTTGAGGCTCTGTCTCAAAAAGAAAAAAAAAAAAAGAAAAGAAAAAAAGAAAGAGCTGCGATTGTATTACTATTTTGAAATCTGTGAATTACAATTTTCTTTCGTAAGTGTGTCAGGAAGCAGAACTCAACAGCAGCTTCATCTTCAAAGCATTGTCCTAAGTGGAATCTGTTCCACGTGTCCCTTGCTCTCATTTCCCTTCCTGGTCATATCAGCAGGCATGTGGGTGACATTCTGTGGAGCTGGAGATCCTCTCTACGGTGCTAGGAGGGGCTCCTTGCCCACAGGCTGAGGGATGGAGCTTGGGGACACTGTTAGACACAGCCAGTTCATTAGTCCATCCAGCATGTCTCTGCATATGTCTGGCTGTGACTTTTCCACCCTTTTTTGAGTCCAAATAGAAACATCTCCCAAGGGAACTAACAAGCACACTGTCAGGGCAGCTTGATACAGCTACCTGTTTAGGAAAAATCATGTGTTGTGTGCCTGGATAATTTAAAGTACTGTCCCAAGATGAAAACACAGTGCTAAGTGTGCGCATTGGCTCAACCGATCGTATCAAATTAATATCCACAGCCAAGAAGTCTGATAATAAATACACAGACACTTTGCATCTGTCTATATATTCTCTCCCTCTACCCAGGTGAGGACTTAGTTTCATGTATATGCGCCCTCCCAGTGTTTCTTTATGAAAAAATGACACGGTTTTATTTTCCTCTTTTCCTGCTTTTAAAATATTGGATAACAAGTTGACTGTTCTACATTTTGCTCTTTTAAATATATTCTAGAGACCTTATTATATCAGTATAAAGAGAGCATTCTTTTTTTCTTTTTTGATAGCCTTGATCTGAGACAGATACCCTTTTATAATACAGGTTTATTGAGATATAATTTACATGCGACACAATTCATCCATTTGAAATGGACAATTCAATGGCTTTTACTATATTCACTGAGTTTTGCGTCCATCACCACAATGAATTTTATTGCAGTTTTATTACCTCCGATAGAAATCCTATACCCTTAGCCATCACCCCCAAATTCCCCAGCCCCACTCCCACCCCTTTTCCCCAAAGCAATCACTAATGTACTTTCTGTGTGTATAGGTTGCCCATTCTGGACGTTTTAGGCAAATGGAATCATACAATACATGATCCTTTGTGACTGGCTTCTTTCACATAGCACAATGTTTTCAAGGTCCATCTAAGTTGTACCACTTGTTCTTTTTCATAGCTGCATAATATTTTGTTATGCAGAAGTACTATAGTTTCTGTGATCAACTATTCCCCTTAGATGCATAGGATGTTCCCAGTCTTTGCTTTTTTAAGCAATGTTGCCATGAATATGTCTTGAACATGTCTTTTCCTATGTGTGCTGGTTCATATGTAGACCACATTTCCAGAACTGGGATTTCTGGAGCAGACAGTAAATGCCACTGTAATTTTGTTAGATATTGCCACATAACTCTATTGCACAACCTCCCAGCCAGGTATGAAAAAGCTGTTTCCTCTAGTCTTGTCAGCTATCGGACTCTTGACTGATTGCTATTCTATTCATTGGCATAAAAGGCCATTTCCGTGTATTTCTCATTTGCTTATTTTTAATGGTTGAGATTGATATTGATATGTATTGACAGCTCTTGGGAGTTCGTCGTCTGAACTATATTTTCTCGGCTTCATCAGAACGGTCATTAGAGTCTATCAGCTATGATAATATGGTTTCCCACGGTGTTTAATTTTAACATCTTTTACATTTTACATTTTTTTACTGATAGTTACAAATAAAGGTACACATCTTGAGCATAAACAATTATATTCGTACCACAAGTATGAAAATATACTTTGTTTATTTCTAAATTATTTTGCTCTTCTTTCCTAAAAAAGTTAAATAAGAAATTATCTTTCACTGGTGATGGTAATTTTGGTTGGCAACATAACTCTTCTCATTATGAAACTGCAATTCACATTAAGTAAAAACAAAACATTTATAACCAATTGAATTACTTCATTATATGTTAGATGCCTGTTACCAGTCCCGTTTAGAATTCCTCAGGAAAAAAAAAAAAGGTAAGGTTTAACATTTCCTGAAGAAAAAAGTAAACTTTCTCCAAATATTTTCCTTCTTTCATATAATTTTATCAAGTGATTTCGTCCTTTGGAAACTAAGGTTTCTTTAAGAAGCAAGCAAATCTGTACATGTTCTGATTTATTTCAGCTTTGGCAGCAAGTCATGAAAGGTAAACATTTTACTTGCAAAGAACACTGTTAAGCATTGATGTCTAATCTGCCTATCTGCCTAAGAGACTCTGGGGTGTCAAAACAGGACAGCAGAAATTCTTGCCTGGGTTGTCCTTTATCTCCTGAAAAGAACAATGATGAAAGGACGGCTGATGGCCAGGCCCTTAGGACCCTGACTAAGCACTCAGAAGGCAAAACCAGAAACAAGCCTGCCCTAACTTGAAAATGAGCTGTGCTGATGATTCCCAGAGAGCCAGGCAGGAGATAGGGGAGCTTCAGGTTAACAGGTGTCAGAGTTTGAAACAGGTGATTAATTGCTATGGGATGAAGGGGCTGAAGTGCTCTTGAGGGTGGGGGGTTTGGGGGGTGGGAGTGGGGGCAGAGGGTGGAGGGCGGGTGGGGGGTGGGGTGTGGGGGGTGAGCCACTAAAAACTCTAAGACAACCCCCAGCATCTGCAGCATGAAGAAAGCAGGCGGTAAGTCAGACCTTCCTGCATCAGCTGAATTCTCTGAGAAGACACGTGGTTTCTTATAAGGCAATAAGGACAACAACAACAATAACACAAAATGTCACCTTGTTTTTTGAACTCAGCTGGGAATGTGTGTGACAAGGGAGGGGCGGGCTCAAATTTTTCACCACTCTGAGCATGTCCAGGAATGACTGAGAAAGCACGAGCGAGTATTTATTTGGGGGTTATGATACATTTTAGCAAGTAGGTGAATTTGCAAGTATAGTAAATAATGAAAAGCAACTGTCACTGTTAACTGTTGAGAAAAATAAATCCTTCCTCACCTTTGAGGAACATGGCACTGGTTTCGAGAAGCAGAGAAGTGAGTTAGCTGCTCTACAAAGAGTGGCCCTGGGTGTTCCCGGGTGGCTACAGTGGGGACCACTTCAGGCCTGATGGTGATTTTCTGGGCACTTCTGGGCACATAACGGGTAAAACTGATGTAACAGCTCCTGACCTCCCGACTTCAAAGGGATGTATTGAAGCTACAATATAGGGAACCTAAGGGACTAAATAAATTAGAGAATGAATTACAAAGCAAACACAATAACAACAGGAAAATCAAAACAAACCAAAAAACCCCTAAGGGTTGACAGTGGTTACTTCTGTATGGGAAATGAAGTAGTAGAGGTAATTTTTATCTCCTTCATGGAATCTCTAAATTTTTTTGACAATGATCTCTATTTCATGTGTACTGTATTTATAATCAGAAAGGAATCTTAAAAGGCAAAAGCACCCATGAAAAGAGTATAAATTCCTATGAAACTGCTTTGTAAAAAAAAATCTTGAAAATGTTAAAGATTAGAAGTTACCACTTTCCTGGAATAAATCCGTATAAGCAGAGGGCTAGCAAACTGCAGTGAAATTCCAACCTGCTCTGTCACGGGTGGAAAAACAAGTCCCACCTGGTCTGTATGGTTAATCTCATCAGGGCCATTGGCTCAGGTCTCCATTTATAGCTTTAAAGAAGCAGTCTGAGGTGAGCAGAACTGCCCTTGACTTCATTTGTCCCGAGAGGAAAACAAAGGAGAGGAGGGCAAGTGATATTCCCTTGCAACAGCAATGTGGATATAACATACGGAGGGCAGGATCTGGGGTAGCCTGCACTATTTCCTGCTGACTTAGTAATGTGGTTCCAGGAAGCAAATCGACCCATGCTGTTTTAGAAGCAGTGGTGCTTTTGAATAAAGAGTAAGTTTGTCCGACCGGAAAAGTATGCCACCTTCCATGAACAATCGTTTACTTGACATCAGATTCCCCTCTGTCATTTCAATTGGACATGCGACTCTTTTTCATTTTCTAATGTAAACTGTCCTGTGGTGTGACTGAGAGCAATTCAACAGCTGGGATGTTTCATGATAGAGACGGTTGGTTCTGCCCTGCCAGGTAATGTGATGCTAAAACAGATTAAAGAGTGAAGCCTAAGCCCTTCGGCCCTTCAGCCCCTCTCTGGCTTCCAAAGCACAGACCTGGTTAATCGGTTTTATGGATTCCTAGACAATTAGGCCCCTCACAAAAGTCAGCAATAGTATCACTGTGTTAAGTACATAAAATCGCTTTTACATAGGTCAGAATGAAAAAAAAGTTGGAGAATTAATAAGGAATGTTCTACATGGTTATCATTTTTAATAGGAAGAAATATAAAAGTAATTTTTTTAAAGTAAATTTATTTCAGGTTAATGTGAGGGTACAAGCAACCAGGTCAAAATATTTGATTTGGTTATGTAGAGTTCATCTTGCAGTTATAGTTCACACACAAAAGGTTTGCCAACCACCCCACCCTGTGCCCATTCAGTGAGAGCAACACAACTTCCTCCCACTCCCTCACTACTCCTCCCCCCAACTTGAATTGAAATAAGTTTTTCTCCTGTTTGGGCATACATTGGCTCATCTACTGGCTTCATATGCATATTGAGTACATCGGACATTTGCTTTTCCATTCTTGTGATACTTTATTAAGAAGAATGTGTTTCGACTCCATTGAGGATATTACAAAAGATGTGAAATCATGATTTTTTTTTAATATGGCTGAAAAGTATTTCCACGGTGTGCAAGTACCACAGTTTGTTAATCCATTCTTCAGTGATTCATGTGTTTTGAAGTGAACATTGTTTTAACATTAATTCTGTTTACATAACTAATATCCTACATAAGCTAGATTTAGAACATTATCTATGGAGCCAGAGGGAGAAGCCCTTGGGGCACACAGCACTGCTCCAAGAATAGAATTCTTTGAAAGCTGAATTCTGGGAAGATGGTCAACTGGTAGCAACCCTCCTCAGAGGCTCCTGAGCAGAGGAAGAAAAACTGGACAGAATCAAACTCTATGAAGTCAAAGACGGGGAGCTGAGCCAAGAAAGAAGTTTGGCAAGCTGTAACTCCAAGGAAGACCATTCAAGAAAACAAATTACAGGTCCAAACTCCCAGTCTATCCATTCCCCCTCACATGGTTCTCTGGGGTTCTGCCCCCTGCACAGCATAGAGTGTTTGGTCTTGTCCTGAGAGACCAGGGCATAGTGTGGACTGTCAACCATCAGGACAGAATCTGTGACTAAGTGGGAAGAAAGAGGGTATAGGAAGAAAGGGACCCTTGGTGGGAGGAGGAGCAGGCCCCTGGTTATGACTATGCCTGGCCAGTGGTAGTATTGATCCTCAGTCTGGCAGGATGGAGTGCAGACCCCCGGGCTCTGACAGCACCCACAGCCGGAGAGTTATTGCCCCATGTGGACTGAGTTTGGCAGACAGGGCTGGTCCCCAGCTCCTGCTGGTCCTGCAAGCAGAGGCTTGATAGGTGTGGACTGTGACCTGACAGCAAGGGCATGGTCCACTGATTCCAACAGAACCCTCCTGATCAGCGCCTTACTTGGTATGAACCAAGACCTGAGGGCTACGGTGTGGTCCATAGGGTCCTGTCTCCATTGGGGCTGGTGAGTAGAGGCTTACCAGGTGAGGACTGAGACCTGCGGGTGGAGTGCAGTGCCCTGACTCTTAACAGGGCCTGTGAACAGACGCTTGCCAGGAAGTGGACTGAGACCAGCAGGTGGGAGCATGGCCCCCTGACTCCAACTGGTCTGGCAAGCAGAGAATAGCTGTTTGTGGACTGAGACAGGAGGCAGAGCCCGGTGCCCTTACTCCAACAGAACCTGCAAACAGAGACTTGCCAGGTGGTGGACTGAGACTGGCACGCAGGAGTCTGGCTAGAAGAGACTAGCTGTGTGTGGACTGAGACCAGAGGGCAGGGCCTGATGCTCTGACTCAAAAAGAGCCTGCAAACAGAGGCTTACCATGCAGTGGACTGAGACTGGCAGGCGTGGGTATAGTCCCCTGACTCCAACTATTCTGGCAAGCAGAGGCTAGCTGTTTGTGGACTGAGACCAGTGGGTGGAGGTGTGGTCCCGGCTCCAGCTGGGCCTGTGAGCAGAGAAGCAGACAACATTGTGGACTGAGTCTGGGAGCTGGGAGTGTGGATCCCTGGCTCAAATTGTGCTGTTGGAAACCCTTGAATCCCTCTGTGTTGGACAGGGTTTGCACTGCCTGAGACAATTTGTTTGGAACCTGTGTCTGGGGCTTGCCACTCATGGACATTCTGAGATTGACCTTCAAAGTTCTATAGCAGAAAAGAACTGAAGGGTGGGGCCTGC
>CAUYRH010072501.1:0-14127 GCA_963574655.1 Perodicticus potto
TGTCCCTCCCCAAACGGGGAGCAGGACTTTCAGGGATGATTAGGGAAGCATGAGAGAACAGCAAGTCTTTCCAATTGCGGCTTAGAGGCTGGGAGAAAAATTTGGTAACCAGCTGTCCAGACACCCCCTGTATAGTTATGGATTGGGGAGATAAAAGACTAGGATTAGAGAGAAGTACAGAAAAAGTTGTTCCAGTGTCCAAAAGAAATTTTCTCTCCTGGCGCTCCGCTATAAGGCAAACCTGTGGCTCTTGAGGGGTGATGACACAAGCTGGAGCCATGAGAATTTGCCCCGGGAAAGTGCAAATAGTTCTTTAACAACTCCTTCCATTTTTAATATATATTTAGAAGGAGAATTTCTGGATCATAAGGTAGTTACTTTTTAATTTTTTGAGAAATCTCCATACTGTTTTTCATAATGGCTGTAATAATTTCCATAGTCATCAATAATGTCCAAGGATTCTCTTTTCTTCACATCCTCATCAGGAATTCTTACCTCTTGTGCTCTTGATAATATCCATTCTAACAGATGTGAGGTGCTATGTTACGTGTATGTTTGAGACAGTCTCTGTCTGTCGCCCCAGCTAGAGTGCAGTGGCATCATCATAGCTCACTGCAACCTTAAACTCCTGGGCTCAAGCAGTCCTCCCAGCTGGCCTTCATGAATAGGGGAACTACATGTGCCCACCACTGCACCTGGCTAATTTTTTCTATTTTTAGTAGGGACCGGGTCTCATTCTTGGTCAGGCTGATCTCAAGTTCCTGAGCTCAAGCAGTCTGAACCGTCTTGCCTCAGCCTCCCAGAATGCTAAGATTACAGGAGTGAGCCACCACGCCCTGCCCCATTGTGGGTTGAATTTGCATTTCCCTGATGTTTAGTGATGGGGAGTATTTTTCATGTATCCATTGTCCGTTTGCATCCCTTCTTTTGAAAAATGTCCTGGCTTAAGGATTATGCAGATTCTCTCTCATCTCAGATTTCTTTCTGTTACTTTAGGCAGGATCAGGAAATCCTCAATGAAGTGAGAGCAGTCCCTTTCCTCAGCCGGAACCCACCTTTCCTTTTTGGTAAATTTTTATTTAGGTTGAATAAACAAGGGAACATTCGAAAATCACACAAGCTGAGATCACCTTCCTTGATAGGTCATGCTTTGGTGTCGAGAGGGCTGGGTCTCGGCAAGGGGACTGAACCTCACCTCCAGGATGGCAGGCAGCAAGCTTCATTTGCCGCAGCCTTCAGGCCTCCCGAAACTGACGTCTGAGGGGCTGGGCAGGAGAAAGGATCTTGGGAGGGCCCACCTGCACCTGTGGGGCCAGGAGGAGGACCAGCACAGTGCAGCAGGAGGGCAGGAAGCTTTCTCTGGCACTTCCAACTCACGTACAGTACTTCCTCACAATCCATTCCCTTGCAAGGATAGAACTCACAATTTTTGAGTGTCACGAGGTGCCAGGCATTGGATTAGGAACTTTCTACGTTGCAGTGAATCCTTTCAGCAACCCAGAGGATAGAAGTTATTCTCATCTGATGGCTCAGAGCACTGACCCCAGAGGCAGCTGAGAGGCTGCTGACCTGCCCACGGTTGGGCCACTGGAGGATTTCCTGTAACTTCCCGCAGGCTTTGGGGCATCTTTTTCTGATGAAGCACAGTCCCTCACTGAGCAGAGATGGCAACGACGCGCCAACCGTGCTCCCATTCCAAGGACCTTCAGTCCCGTTTCATGCCTATTATTTTTGTCTTTTTATGGTGGAAATTTCTGTAGACTCTTGTAGCCTCTTCTGCCTTATCTCCTCTCTTCATCGTGGCTTCTTTCCAAGTTCACCACCCCAAAGGCCCAGGGAAGTCTAGAACCATTTCCTAGAAAGGGGCTGCTATGACCTGGAGTGAGATGACTCAGGGGTCTCTGCTACCTACATACACTTTTGCAAATACATGGGACAAGCAGTTTTCCTAACCAGACATTTATTTCTTATTAAGTTATACATTACAGTCAACGTGGGTAGGAACGCCCCCTCCTTCTCTCTGACTATCCCCCTCACGACTTCCCCACCTCTAACTACACATAGAGAAATAAAGCATTCCCCAGCAAAACCAAACGCAGACTCTGGACTACCCTCCTCACAGCTCTCCCCTCCCCCGCTGTTGCCATGGGCGACCACTGCCAACAGGTACCACAGTTTGGGGACCACAGGGCAGGGCTGGCCGCCTGCCACTGCAGCTCCAGTAACCGATGTGTGAGCGGGAGACGGACACTCACCGGATGTGTCCGTAATTAGTCCTTCCCAGAAGGGCCTCGTTTGTCAATCTCAGATCAAAGGAGGACAGTGTTCTCCAGACAGAAAGATAATGGCTGGATTCTTGGTGAAGCAAAAACTTCCTTCCCACGGCTCCCTCAGAGCGCTGCCCTAACTGGGGTGAGAAGGTAGGAGGGCAGCCCCAGCGGCCAGCAGCTAGGACGGGCCTGGTGCTGCGCTGAGCTCCTTATGCACAGGCAGGGCGCAGAGAGAAGGTGTGGATGAGCTAGGACTTTAAAAAAACTTTTTTTGTTTTCAATTTCATTTAATTCTGCCCTGATTTTGGTTATTTCTTTTCTTCTGCTGAGTTTGGGGTGGGAATATTCTTCCTTTTCCAGTTGCTTGAGGTGTCGCATTAAGTTGTTAACTTCCACTCTTTCCGTTCTCTTGAGGAAGGCTTGCAGTGCTATAAATTTCCCTCTTAGGGCTGCTGTTGCAGTATCCCAGAAATTCTGATAATTCATGTCTTCATTGTCGTTTTGTTCCAATAATTTGGTAATTTCTTTCTTAATCTCATCTATGATGCATCTATCATTCAGCATAAGATTATTTAGCTTTCATGTTCTTGTATGAGTATGCAGATTCCTGTTGTTATTGAGTTCAACTTTTATTCCATGATGGTCTGAGAAGATGCAAGGAATAATTTATATTCTTTTAAATTTGCTAAGTTTAGATTTGTGACCTAAGATGTGATTGATTTTGGAGTAAGTTCCATGGGCTGATGAGAAGAATGTATATTCAGTTTTGTTAGGTTGAAATGTTCTGTAGATGTTTGTTAAATCCAAATGTTGAATGGTTAAGTTTAAATCTGAAATTTCTTTGCTTAGCTTCTTAGTGGAGAATCTATCCAACACTGCTAAAGGAGTGTTAAAATCTCTGACTACTATGGAGCTGGAGAAAATCAAGTTGCTCATGTCTGTTAAAGTTTTTCTTATAAATTGAGTCACATTCTGTTTGGGTGCATAAATGTTAATCATTGAAATCTCATCATATTGAGTATTACCCTTAATAAATATGAAGTGACCATCTTTATCCTTCCTTAGTTTTGTTGGTTTAATGTCTATTTGGTCTGTAAATAAGATTGCAACACCTACTTTGTTCTGTTTTCCATTTGCCTGGAATGTAGATAACCATCACTTCACCCTGAGTCTATATTTATCTTTTAAGTTAACATGAGATTCTTGTAGGCTGCAGATATCTGGCCTATGGTTTGTATTCAGTGAGCCAACTTGTGCCTCTTTAGAGGACAATTTAAACCATTCAAATTAATGGAGAATATTGATAAGTCTAGTGGAATGTTGGGCATTGAGTTGTTTGAAAGTCCAGTGGATATATTTAATTTTTTTGCCACTGTGTAAATTGGAGTTTGATTAAAAGTTTCTGAGTGTGTTTACTTTTGTGGTGGAGGATTGTGCTGGTCATTATGGAGGATAGGTCTGAGGATATCCTGGAGAGCTTGTGTAGTTATGGCAAATTTCTTCAGCCTGTGAATGTCATTAAAGTAGTTAATTTCTCCATCATAAATGAAACTCAGTTTAGCTGGATACAGGATTCTGGGTTGAACGTTATTTTGTTTTAGGAGATTAAAAGTCAATGACCACCCTCTTCTCGCTTGAAAGTTTTCAGCAGAGAGATCTGCAGTTAATCTAATATTTTTACCCTTGTAGGTTATGGTTTTCTTGCATCTGGCTCCTTTCAGAATTTTCTCCTTCATATTAACTTTAGTGAAGTTAATTATGACGTGCCTGGCGGATGTCTTATTTGGTTTGAGTCGTGCTGGGGTTCTGAAACTGTGTGCTATCTGAATTTCAGAATCTCTTGGCATGTCTGGAAAGTTCTCTTTCATGATATTGTGAAGAAGAGCCTCTGTGCCTTGCGAAGCCACTTCATCAGGGATCCCTATCAGGCAAATATTGCTTCTCTTTGAATTATCCCAGAGGTCTCTGAAAGAGTGATCCGTTTTTGCTCTCTATTTCTCTTCATTTTTTAGAGGTTGGGAACATTAGAAAGCTTTGTCTTCAATGTTAGAAATCCTTTCTTCTGCTTGGTCCATTCTGTTACTACAGGATTCTTCTGTATTTCTCAGATCTTTGAGAGCTGCAAATTCTTGTCTCGATGTGTCAAAATCTTTGGTGATTTTGTCTTTGAGTTTGTTGAATTCTTGAGACAACTTTTGAAATGCTCCTTGAATTTCTAATTCCAATTTTTCCTGTATTTTATTGATATTATTTGCTATCCAAACTCTGAATTTGGTTTCTGACATCTCAGCCATCTATTATGAATGGAATCTTCAGTTGTCTGCCAAATTGTTTCTTGGTGGGGGCAGGGGGTTGATCTACTCTGGTTATTCATGTTCCTGGAATTTTTCTGCTGATTCTGCCCCATGATTATTTTATACCATCTGGCTAGATGAGCAGTTAGGGAGCAGTTGGTTTGGGGACTCAAGGAGTAGTGATCGGCCAGTCCTTTGCCCAAAACCTGGGACTAGTGTCTGTACCTCTTCCCCTAGAGATTTACCAAGGACCCATACAGTGCTATGGCCTGAGAAACTGGGGACCTTCTTGGTGTGGTCAAGCTAAGTGGTCCTGTCTTCTTTTCAGCTGGTCTCTGTCTTACCCTAGTGAATCAGTGACTCTGGGTTAAAGTCTGCACTGTGGAGAAACACCAGCAATTAAGTCACCCCGCCCCCCACAGGCAACAATTGGAAAAGGAAAATGAAACCTTTCCAAACCACACACCCAGGATACCACTTTGGATAATGCTCAAGTGGTTGGTCCAGTTCAAGAGGTCCAAATCAATTGTCCCAGTCAGCACCAGTCTCAGGTGGGAGAGTTCAAAATGTATCTGACAACATATAATGAGGGTCTGCTGGCAGCTTGATTATAACTCACTGAGGTTCTCCAGGAGGTCAGAAGGACCCACCCAGCAAATAAATTAGTCTTGGAAAGTTGTTGTCTCCTTCTCCACCTTGCTCCTTTCTCACACCCAGTCACTGGTTACCCCGTAGGGCTTTGACTGAGATCCCTCCAATGAGCAGATACTCCAGGTTTTTTGTGCCTGCCTGAGTCACAGAGAGACCTATGTCTCCTCAGCCAGGCTGCACTCTCTGCCACTATCTGGCAGGGGGAAGTGAGGACTGACAACCTCAGGTGCTTAATGAGGGTTGGGGTGTTCTAGCCCTGCCCCCAATTGATGTTGCTGATGGAACAGAACAACTTCACAGAATTTTTTTTCTCTCCTGGGAATACAGACACTGTTTGAGTAACTCTGCCCTGTCTGTGCCACTGCCCAGTCTCAGCTGAAGTTCCTGAGACTCAATGAAACAGTCCTCTGGGTCAACCCCACCCTGGGAGTCTGCTGTCTCTGCACGTGTGTATTCTAGTCCCTATGCTCTGCACAGGCCAGTACTGCCTCAGGCATACCCTTTACTCACGGGACCTGTGTTTCCATCCCAGATCTGTTCCATCAGTGGCTGCTACCGGAGAAGATGCCTGGCTTCTTCTGGTTGCTCAGAGAGACTGGGAGTGTCCTTTCAAAGTATAACCAGGGATGTGAGCTCTATTTTTCCTGCTGCGACTGCTGTTCTGTGCTTCGAGGGCCCCATTGCTCCTGTGTGGTTCCCTCTCATCCTGTCTCCTGTGTTGGAGAATCAGCACAGAGCAGCAATAACCCATGCCCTGTCCATACCCCTCAAGAAAATGCCCAAGAGTCTGAGGGACAGACTTCCAGACCTCAGGGTGAGAGTGGAGGGGAGTGCTGGGAGTTCAAAATTGCCGGTAGAGAATATATAGTTTTACACAGTTTTATGCCTGGGAGGAGATTGCCATGGCACCCTAATAGGGGAAGGAGGTCTGGTTTTTAGAGGGTCTCTCCCGTGTGCTAAAATGGGAGGATATTTGAACTCTGCTCGCTTGTTTGTATGGAGCATATTACGAGCCATTCTCGTGGGGGAGGGGACTCCCGTCTACTTGGCGATGGTTTTTGTACCTTTTGTTTGTACTTTGGGGTTGCAGCTCACTTCAGCAGGGTTGATGTGCGTTCTTCATCTTTCTCTCTTGGCTCAGATCTGCACCATTCACTTTCTTGCTAAACTTCTGTCCTTTAACTCTCCTTCTGGATGGGAGCCTCTGTGGAAAGCTGGATCCAGTTGGCCATCTTGCCTCCCCGCCCCTATCTTTATCTTTTAAGGTAAGAATAGATTCTTGCATGCAGCAGATATCTGGCCTGTGATTTTGTATGCACTCAGCCAACCTGTGCCTCTTTAGGGGACAATTGAAGCCATTCACATTAATCGAGAATATTGATAAACCTGGGAGAATTTTGGGTATCAAGTTTTTAGAAAGTCTAATGGACATTTTTAGTCCTTTTGCCAGTGTGGTAGTTGGAATTTGATCAACAGTTTCTGAGGGAGTTTACTTTTGTAGTAGAGGATTTCATTGGTCATTATGGAGGAATGATCTGATAATATCCTGGAGAGCTGGTTTAGTTATGGCAAATTTCTTCAACATGTGAATTTCATTAAAGTATTTAATTTCTCCTTGATAAATGAAACTCAGTTTAGCTGGATACAGGATCCCGGGTTGAAATTTATTTTGTTTTAGGAGATTAAAAGTTGATGACCACCCTCTTCTCGCTTGAAAGGTTTCAGCAGATACATCTACAGTCATTCTAATATTCTTCCCCTTGTTGGTTATGGTTTTCTTATGTCTGGCTACATTCAGAATTTTCTCTGTCATATTAAGTTTAGTGAAGTTAATTATGATGGGCCTGAGGGATGTGTTATTTGGGTTGAGTCATGCTGGGGTTCTGAAACTGTGTGCTATCTGAACTTCAGAATCTCTTGGCATGTCTGGAAAGTTCTCTTTCATAATCTCATGAAGAAGAGACTGTGTGCCTTACGAAGCCAATTCATTGCCTTCAGGGATCCCTATCAGGCGTATATTGCTTTTCTTTGAATTATCCCAGAGCTCTCTGAGAGAATGATCCATTTTTGCTCTCCATTTCTTTTCCTATTTTAGAGTTTGGGAGCATTAGAAAGCTTTGTCTTCAATGTCAGAAATCCTTTCTTCTGCTTGGTCCATTCTGTTACTACAGGATTCTTCTGTATTTCTCAGATCTTTAAGGGCTGCAAATTCTTGTCTCAATGTGTCAAAATCTTTGGTGATTTTGTCTTTGAGTTTGTTGAATTCTTGAGACAACTTTTGAAATGCTCCTTGAATTTCTAATTCCAATTTTTCCTGTATTTTATTGATCTTATTTGCAATCCAAACTCTGAATTTGGTTTCTGACATCTCATCCATCTGTTTATGACTTAGATCTTCAGTTGTATCTGTCAAATTGTTCCCAGGTGGGGGGTTGATCTACTCTGGTTGTTCATGTTACCAGTGTTTTTCTGCTGATTCCACCCCATGATTATTTTACACTGTTTGGCTAAATGAGCATATAAGGAGAAGTTGAGTTCGGGGCTTCAGGTGTAGTGATTGGCCAGTCCTTTCCCCAAAAGCTGGGACTTGTGTCTTTACCATTACCCCTGTAGCTTTTCCAAAGACCCATACAGTGCTATGGCCTGAGAAACTGGGGACCTTCTTGGTGTGTTGGGGCTAAGTGGTTCTGTCTTATTTTCAGTTGGTCTCTGTCTTACCCTAGTGAATAAATTACTCTGGGTTGAAGTCTCAGTTGTAGAGAAATACCAGCAGTTAAGTCATCCCTCCCCCCACAGGCAACAATTGGAAAAGGAAAATGAAACCTTTTGAAACCACACACCCAGGGTATCACTTTTGATAGTCCTCAGGTGGTTGACCCAGTTCAAGAGGTCCAAATCAATTGTCCCAGTCAGCACCGGTCTCACATGGGAGAGTTAAAAAGATCTCCAGCAACTAGATAAAAGATGTCTGTTGGCAGGTCAAGTATGACTTGCTCCGGAGCTCCGTGAGGTCAGAAGGATGCATCCAGACAAGTAAATTCATCTCGGAAGTTTCATGTCTCCTTCTCCACCTTGCACCTCTGTCACACCCATTCACTGGTAATCCTGTAGGGCTGTGACCCAGTTCCCTCCAATGAGCAGATGCTCTAGGAGTTTTGTGCCTTCCTGAGTCACAGGGAGATCTATGTCTCCTCAACCAGGCCGCCACTCTCTGCCACTATCTGGCAGGGGTAAGTGAAGCCTGACAACCTGGGGTGCTTAATGGATTCTGCAGTGTTTCACTCAGTTCCAGCCCTGCCTCTTATTGATTTTGCTGACAGAACAGAACAACTTCACAGAATTTGCTTCTGTCCTGGCTATTTTCCCCTGGGGCCAGACACTGAGCAACTCAGACCTGTCTGTGCTGCTGCCCAGTCTCAGCTGCAGTTTGTTAGTTCGGAGGTGGTCAGAACACACTTTGCTGTCAGTTCCAGTCACTGCTTACCCTCTTTGTCTCAGCTATGATCCCCTTAGGGCTGGGTGGGTCTAAGGCTCAGTGAAGCAGTTGTCTGGTTCAGCCCCACCCTGGGAGTCTGCTGTCTCTGTGCATGCATATTCTAGTCCCTGTGCTCCGCCCAGGCTGGTACCTCCTCAGCATACCATTTACTCCTGGAGCCTACTTTTCTGTCCCAGATCTGTTCTGCCAGTGGCTACCACTGGACAAGATGCCTGGCTTCCTCTGGTTGCCCAGGGAGACTGGGAGTCTCCTTTCAAAGTATTCCCTGGGTTGTGAGCCCTATTGTTCCTGCTGTTGAGGCTACTGCTCTGTGCATTGGGACACCACCACTCTTGTATGGTTCCCTCTTAGTTGACCATCCTCTCCTTTCTCCTGTGCTGGAGAATCAGCACAGATCAGCAATAGCCCATGCCCCATCCACACTCCTCAAGAAAATGCCTAAGAATCTGGAATCCACAGGGGATATGCCTCCAGACCTCAGGGTGAGAGTGGAGGGGAGTGCCAGGAGTTCAAAATTGCAGACAGAGAATATATACAGTTTTATAGAGTTTTATCCCTGGCAGGAGAGTGCCATGGCACCCTAGTAGGGAAAGGAGGTCTGGTTTTCAGAGGGTCTCTCCCATGGGCTAAAATGGGAGAATATTTGAACTCTGCTTGCTTGTTTCTTTTGGGTGTACTGCAAGCCTTTGTTGTGGGGGAGGGGACTCCCATCCACTTGGCGATGGATTTTGTACCTTTTGTTTGTATCCTTGGTGTTGCAGCTTGCCTCAGCAGGGTTGATGTGCATTCTTCAACCTTCTGTCTTGGCTCAGATCTGAACCATCAGCTTTCTTGCTAAACTTCTGTCCTTTAAGTCTCCTTCTGAATGGGAGCCTCTATGGAAAGCTAGCTCCAGTCGGCCATCTTGCCTCCACCCTCAGCAATAGCTTATTTTTGAAGTTCTTCATTTAAGCTATCTTTGATTATTTGCTTTTAATTGATATAAAACCATTCTTCCAATCAATTCAAAAGTCATAAATACATATTCCATTTTACAGAATCAATTAACTATTCATATCTCTAATTTTAGTAAAACAGATCAAAATCATTTCTAAGACAAAATCATCATGTACATCTCTAAAAGAGGAAAGGAAATGAAATAACAGGTTTATACTTATGCTTTGGACAGTACATGAATGGTTCTAGATGGTTATTTATCCCTGAGCATCAAGTGTTAAAGTGGTGAGGAATATGTCTGTAGGAAGTTGTGTATGGACTTCTGGCCCCCTTACTCATGGCTCCATTCCCACCTCACAGGCAGTGCTAGATGGCATTGATTTAGCTAATTTTTTCATTGCTATCCCCTAACCAAGACTTTCTTTCCAAGGCATGTGTCTGATTTGAAAGTAAATTACTGTTCAAAGATCTAGTGAATACCAGATCTTTCTGGTTTGGAGAGGAATGATACTCAGATTGTCTTATGAAAGGGGGTAGTTTTTACTAACAAGATTGACATTTGTTTTATTTACCAAACCTGGCCTATATGAATAAATGAAAGAGTCCTTAGTGACCCAGCTTCCAAAATCATTAATGAATCTTTTATACAAAAACATTTGGCAAATGTCCTAAAACTTGCAGCAGTGGGAACATTCTCTGTGGAGAAAAGGAGTTGGCATAATAGGATTCAACATAGGACAAGTACCCTAAATTAGAATAAAATGAAAAACCACAAGCCTACCTGCTCTTTCCTTTGTTCCATAAAATCTGTGGTAGCTAGCAGAATAAAAAGGCCCTTTCACCTTTTATAACATGTTTTTACCTTAAGTAATTACTATTTATTACAAATAAAATATATTAATATAATCAAAATCAGAAAAATATAACTTAAATGTAGCAACTGTTCTTAATATTTCAGATCATACCCTTTCATAAATTTCTTATGTAAATATATTAGTACCATTAAATGTATTTATAAATATACATGGGTATGATTTTCATATATTTGCAAGTAACTCATGTATTTTTAAACTACAACAAACTCTTTATCCTAATAATCATGAGTGTGCATAATCACTTTTTGAAACATGTAATATTCTTTTTTGGAGTATTCAATCCGAACTTGAAATCAATTCTAATAGCTAGAAATTTATTTGTAAGTTTCTAATATTTAAAAAATGACCACTATGATTATGGGATTGTAAAATTTTGTTATAAGTTTATGTTTTTTCTTTATTAAGACAATAATCAACAGTTATGTAAAATGTATCTTTGCAGAAATACATCTTTGCACATTCTTTCCAAGAAGTGGCATTTCAGGAAATGTTCCAAAAGATTAGATATTTTCTACAGTCAAGTATCATCCATGAGAATGTCTCTGTAATTGTGCTCATCTTCTGTTATTTTTTCTTTTTGGTAAGAACCATTCTGTAGTGAGATGGTATCTCATGGTGATTTTGATCTGCATTTCTTTGGTCATTAGTGATATTGCTAAATTTTTTCATACACTTGTTGGCCACTTGTGTATTTTCTTAACCTTCTTTCTTTAACCTGTTGAGATGCTTGAGTTCCTTGTGTATTATGGGTCTTTTGTCAGATCGATAGTTTGTAAATAAATATTTTTTCCTGCTCTACATGTTTCTCTTCATTCTGTTGATTATTTCGCTGTGCAGAAGCTGTTTAGTCTAATATGGTCCCATTTGTCTACTTCTGTTCTTGTTGCCTTGTTTCTGAAGGCTTAGCCTTAAAATCTTTGCCTAGAATACTGTCCTGAAGTGTTTCCCATGTATTGTCTTCTAGTAGCTTTGTAGTTTGGGGACTTCTGTGTAAGTATTTAATCCATTTTGAGTTGATTTTTGTATATGGTGAAAGATAGTGTTCTAGTTTCTTCTGCATATAGGTATAAGTTTTCTAAATGTATGTTTTTGGTGCTGTTGTAAAAATTTCAATGGCTGTACATGTGTGGATTTATTTCTGTGTTCTTTATTCAGTTACATTCGTCTATGTGTCTGTTTTTATGCATGTACCATGATGTTTCAATTACTGTACCTTTACGCAGGGTATCCCAAAAGTTTCCATAATGGGGAAAATGGATAATTGTAGCTAAGTGTACCTTTATTTATGAAATATTCTTTATAAAATTTTATAAAGAGGTGGCCAATGCATAGAGAATATTTTGTATTTTGTAAATATTTTTAAATGAATCAAATCAGGGTAATTGGGATATCCGTCACCTCAGGCATTTATCATTTATTTGTATTAGGGACATTCCATTTATACTCTTTTAGCTATTTTAGTGTATACCCTAACTTATTGTTGAGTATAGTCACTTTGCTGTGCTGTGAAATATTGTTATTCTGTCTAACTATCTCAATATATTTTTGCTCCTATTAACCATCCTCACTTTATCTTTCCCCATCCATGCCACTCTTTTCATCCTCTGGTATCCTCATTCTACTCTCTGTCTTCATGAGATCAATTTTTAAAAAATTTTTAGCTCCCATGTGAATGAGAACATGTGATACTGGTCTTCCTGTGCTTGGCTTACTTCATGTAACATAATGTTCTCCAGTTCTATCTATGCAGATGGCAGAATTTCATTCTTTTTTTGGCTGTATAATATTCCACGATGTGATTGTACCATAATTTCTTTATTATTCTTCCACTGATGGGCAATTAGGTTGATTCCAAATCTTGGCAATTGTGAATAGTGCAGCAGTAAACACAAGACTGTAGATATTTTTTTCAATATGCTGAATTGCCTTTCTTTGGATATCTACTTGTCAATGGGATTGCTGGGTTTTATGCTAATACTATTTTTAGTTTTTTGAGGAACCCCCACGTCATTCTTTATGGTGATTGCACTAATTTACATCCCCTCCAACAGTGTACAAGGTTTCCCTTTCTCCTCATCCTCACCAGCTTTTGTTATTGCCAGCCATTTTGGTAAAAACAATTTTAACTTGGGTGGGATGGTTTTGATTTGCTTTTCTCTGATGACTGTCTGTGACATCAAAAATATTAAATAGCAAGGAACAAGTCTTAAAAGAAACAACCGTCCTGAAAACCAAAAAAACTTTATGATACAAAATTAAAGATGACTTAGATAAGCAGAAGGGAATGCTGAAATCCTGTTAACATTATAATACTTAGTTTTGTATGGAATCAGAAAAAACCTTGAATAGCCAAGAAATTACTCAGGAACAAAAACAAAGCAGGAGGAATCATGCTACCTATGACTTCAGACTATACTATAAATCAACAGTGATCAAAACAGCATGGTTTTGGCACAAAACCAGAGAGGTTGATGTATGGAACAGAATAGACAACCAAGAGATGAACCCAGCTCCCTACTGTTATTTGATCTTTGACAAGCCAATTAAAAATATTCAGTGGGGAAAAGATTCCCTATTTAACAAATGGTGCTGGATGAACTGGCTGGTGACCTGTAGAAGACTGAAACTGGATCCACACCTTTCACCTTTATCTAAGACAGAGTCTCACTGGATTAAAGATTTAAACTTATGACATGAAACTATAAAAATACTAGAAGAAAGTGCGGGGAAAACTCTTGAAGGAATCAGCCTGGTTGAATATTTTATGAAGAGTACTCCCTGGGCAATTGAAGCAGCATCAAAAATACTCTACTGGGTCCTGATCAAACTAAAAAGCTTCTGCACAGCCAAAGCTTGCTGCACAGTAAGTAAAGCAAGCAGACAGCCCTCAGAATGGGAGAAAAATATTTGCAGATTATGCCTCTGACAAGGGTTTAATAAACAGAATTCACAGAGAACGCAAATGTATTAGCAAGAAAAGAACAAGTGATCCCTTCTCAGGCTGGGCAAAGGATCTGAAGAGAAACGTCTCTGAAGAAGACAGGCACACAGCCTACAGACACATGAAAAAATGCTCATCATCCTTAATCATCAGAGAAATACAAATCAAAATTACTTTGAGATATTATCTAACCCCAGCAAGATTAGCCCACATCACAAAATCCCCAAACCAGAGATGTTGGTGTGGGTGTGGAGAAAAGGGAACACTTCTACAATGATGGTAGGAATGCAAACTAATATGTTCCTTTTGGAAAGATGTTTGGGGAATACTTAGAGATCTAAAAATAGACCTGCCATTTGATCCTATAATTCCTCTACTAGGTATATATCCAGAAGAGCAAAAATCACATTATAACAAAGATTTTTGTACCTGCCTGTTTATTGCAGCCCAATTCATAATTGCTAAATCATGGAAGAAGCTCAAGTACCCATCGACCCAGGAATGGATTAATAAATTGTGGTATATGTACACCATGGAATATTATGCAACCTTAAAGAAAGATGGAGACTTTACCTCTTTCATGTTTACATGGATAGAGCTGGAACATATTCTTCTTAGCAAAGTATCTCAAGAATGGAAGAAAAAGTATCCAATGTACTCAGCC